>CAUYRH010002368.1:0-32948 GCA_963574655.1 Perodicticus potto
GAGTTCTCTATAGATCCTGGATATCAAGCCTTTGTCTGATTCAAGATATGCAAATATCCTTTCCCATTGGGTAGGATATCTATTTGCTTTGGTTGTTGTCTCCTTTGTTGTACAGAAGCTTCTGAGTTTAATTAAGTCCCATTTGTTTATTTTTGTTGTTGTTGCAATTGCCATGGCCGTCTTCTTCATGAAGTCTTTTCCCAGGCCGATATTCTCCACTCACAAAAATTGATTCAAGTTGGATAAAAGACTTAAATTTAAGGCATAACACAATAACAATCCTGAAAGAAAGCATAGGAAAAACACTGGAAGATACCGGCCTGGGGAAAGATTTCCATTATAACTTAAGCTCAGAAGTTTCTTTGAACACAGAGATGCCAGATACACTCATACGCTAGATACATTCATAAATTGAACCCTGCAAAGACAATGCCACCACCACAGTTTTCATGCCTCTACCCTCCTCTGGTGAAGCCCTACGCTGGGCATGCCCTGCACACAAATAAACCTGGTCTTGCTGTTCTGCCCCCATTGGCAGCTGCTGGAGTCAATGCCTGGCCTAATCCTGCACCCTCTCAGAGGACTCCACAAAGCTCAGGGCCTCATGCTCCATGAAAAGTGTGGGTATATGACTCCTGTAGCTCTTTTAAATCCCACCCCCCACCAAAAGGCCAGGACCCAGTGACAATCCCACAGAAGATGACTCCCAGACTCCATATATCCACAGTGGAGCCACCATATAAGAAAAAGAAAAAATAAGAAAAATGGTAAGAAAGTATAACTAAAAGAATAAAGAAAAATTATTTAAAAATTAGAAAAAGAAAAGTGTATAGAAAACAAAAGAAAAAATGATGATCAAAATATAAAAAACAAAAAACAAGGAGGAAACAAGCCATGGTCAAAGTTACTCTGGTCTCTAAACACCAGCTTCCTGAGCAAAGAGAATTAAAATCCTATACCCACCCAAGAACTTATACAGGTGCTTGGAATTTCCCAACCACGGGTGCTTATGGGGTCATAGTATGACATGGGCCTATCACAGCTGGGTATAATTCACAGTACTTTTCTCACTTTTTAGTCTCAAGAACCTTTAACACTTAAAAGAAAAAGACTCTGAAATGCTCTTTGTTTATGTGGATTGTATGTTACAGAGATAGTATTAGAAATTAAAATAAGTAGGATATTCAGTGGCATTTTCAGTTCTAGTTTGAAGATCTATAATACATATTGGATTTTAAAGAGATTATCATATTAGAATATGATAATTCTTAGAATTATTATCAATTAGAATATTCAATTTTTTTCTTCAAACTCTGAATGATTGGTCTCAAAATGATGCTACAACATTACTCATATTATGTAAGAAACAATGAGATCCATTATTAACATCTAAAGAGCTGAAAGGATATTGTTCTCAGTAATGTTATCATTAGATTTCTCATCAGAAAACTTTGAGGCCAGAAGGTATTGGGTTGATATATGAATGCATAATGTTAAATGTAATCTTCATGGTAAGAAAGAAAATAGCTATAGACTATATACAAATGGAAATGAAAAGACAATTAAAATGGTTCACTACAAAAAAAAATCAGCTGAACACAAAAGAAGATTGTTTCATGAAAAAGGCCATATATGCAAAACATATATCCTCTTCAAGTGCAGGAGGAGCCCAGAAACCCAAGAATTCAGAGATAAATCCAGTTTGTCAGTAGGAGGTGATTTACTGGGGAAATAATGGACAGAAGAATAGTCTTGGGTAGCCTCAACAGGTAGATCTCTGTGCTGTTTCCTTATATACTATAGGAAAAAGGTTTACATGCTCCATAGTGTAATCGTCCAGGAGATGACAAGAATGCAGTGTACCTCATAGCCTGTAATTTGTGTGATGACGTCAATAATGTTTTGACCTAAGGACAGGATTTATAGTAAATATGTGCTCTTACACTGCCACAATAGATAAATTGAAAAATCTTAGAGACCTTCCCAGATCTGGGGTTGATCAGAAGACAACATGACATATTACCATTCAAAATGAAGTTACATTAGCCTCCACAAAGATGGTAATGTAGGAAATGAGGAGGAAAAATTCTTCAAGGCAAATAGCAAAGTGACAAAAGTGTGTCCTTCCTTTTCAGTAATCATTTCAAATGTAAATGGATTAAACTTTACAGTTTAAAGACAGAGATTGGCAAAATGGATTAAAAATAAACCCACAAGGATCCATTTATACATGATCTACAGAAGACCCACTTTAGATTCAAAGACACAAATAGACTGCAAGTAGAAAGATAGAAAAAGATATATTATGCAAATAGTAACCAAAAGAAAACATTGTGGCTAAAATACACTTTAATGTAAAGTCTTATGTCAAACTTCAAAAATGGGTATAAGAGACAATAAAGACACTATATTATATATATGTATATGTGAAAAGTTCAATATGGCAAGAAGATACTACTATTATAAACATTTATATACCTAATAACAAACCATCAAAATATATAAAGCAAAAATTGAAGGGAGAAATAGACAGTTCTACAATAATAGTTGGAGGCTTTAATATCCAATTATCAATAATGAATAGAACAACCAGACAGATGATAAATAAGGACAAAGTTAAGGATAAACACAGGACTTAACACAATAAATCAATTAGCTATAATAGACATATGCAGAATACTACCCAAGAACATGCAAACAGTTTTTTCCCAAGTACACATGGGACATTGTCTAGGATATACCATATGTTAGATTACACATTAAGAGTCAGTAGATTTACAAGGTAGAGATCATACAAAGAATATACTCTGACCACAATAGGATGAAGTTAAAAATCAATAATGAAAGTAAAACTGGAAAATTCACAAATTTGTGGAAATTACATAGCACACTCAAACAACAATAACACATGAAAAGTTATTCAACATCACTACTCTTTAGAAAAATGCAAATAAAAAACCACAATGCCTAACTCTTAACACACATTAGGATGTCAATTATTAAAATATTGAAAAATAAATAATACTTGTTAGCTAGAGTGTGGAGAAATTAGAATCCTTGTGCATTGTTGGTGGGAATGTAAAATAGTGCAGTTACTGTGGAAAACACTGATTATTCCTCAGAAAATTAAAAATGGAATTATCACATGATCCAACAATTACACATCTCAATATATACCCAAAGGAATTCAAATCAGGGAAAGATGCTTGTACACCTGTTTCACAAAACCCAAAGATGTAAGCAACATAAAAGCCCACTGACAGATGAATGGATAAGTGAAATGTGGTATACCCATACAATGGAATATATTAAAGTCAGCCTTAAAAAAAGAAGGAAATTGGCTTGGCACCTGTGGCCCAAGTGGCTAAGGAGCCAGCCACATACACCTGAGCTGGCAAGTTCGAATCCAGCCTGGGCCTGCCAAACAACAATGATGGCCGCAACCAAAAAATGGCCGGGTGTTGTGGTGGGCACCTGTAGTCCCAGCTACTTAGGAGGCTGAGGCAGGAGAATTGCTTGAGCCCAGGAGTTGGAGGTTGCTGTGAGCTGTGATGCCATAGCACTCTACTCAGGGCAACAGCTTGAGGCTGTCCCCCCCCCCAAAAAAAAGGAAAGAAAAAGAAGGAAAAGAAGGAAATTCTGATGCACATTACAGCATAGATGAAACTTTTATTATGCTAAGTGAAATAAAGCTAGTCACTAAAGGACAAATAATGTATATTCCATTTATGTGAGATACCTAGAGTTGCCAAATTCATAGGTATAGGAAGGGTAAGCTGGGAATAAGGAGTTATTATTTAAGGGTACAGAGTTTTAACTGTGCAAGAGGAAAATGTTCTGTGGATGGATGGTTGTGCTGAATAACATGAATGTACTTAAAGTCACTGAACTGTAGACTTAAAAAGTAGTTAAGATAAATTTACCATAAATTTATGTTATATATATTTTACCAGAATTTTTTAAATTAATTTTTAAAATTTTTTAAAATTTCAAATTAATATGAGGGAACAAATTTTTAGGTTATATTGTTCTCACTTCCAAGGTAAAGTTCAAGCTGTAGAAGAGCCCCTCACCCAGGGGCTCAATCCAACCAATGCATCTCCTGGACGCATTGTAATTAACTTTGCCAAAGTTTTAATATGAAGGAGAAAATTCTGCAAGCAGCCAGGCATAAGAAAAACATTATCTACAAAGGGAAAAATATCAGGATGACTGCAGATCTTTCAGTTGAAACTTTTCATGCCATAAGAGGATGCATTGACCTTTAACCTTCTAAAATGAAACAACTTTCAACCCAGGATCCTGTGTCCCACCAATCTTAGTTTCATTTGTGATGGAGAAATCAAATACTTTACTCACATCCCTATGTTAAGGAAATTTGCCATAACTAGACCAGCTCTCCAGGAAATACTCAGACCCATTTTTCATAATGACCAGCACAATGGTCCACCACCAAAGTAAACTCACCCAGAATTTAAAGAACAAAATCTAGCTTCCACAATGGTACAAGGAATAAAAATATACACTGGACCTCTGAAAAACAAGGTGACCAAAACTCCATACTTATCAACTCTCTCAATTAATGTCAATGGCTTAAATTCTTCTATAAAGAGGCACATGCTGGCTGACTGGAGACAAAAATTCAGGCCAAGTATCTGTTGCCTCCAAGAGATACACCTTACCTCAAAGGATAAAACAAGACTCAGAGTGAAGGGATGGAAAACAGTAATCCAACCATCAGAAAAAAAGGATGTATTGCAATTTTATTTGCAGATACAATTGGTTTTAAACCAACAAAATTAAGGAAAGGCAAGGATGGATGCTACATATTTGTCAGGGGAAGCAAACAACATGGAGAGATTTCAAAAATTAACATTCATGCACCCTATCTGAATGCTCTTTGATTTATAAAACAAACCCTAACAGATCTGAACAATATGATATCTTCTTGCACTATAATAGTTGGAGATTTTAACACCCTTTTGGCAGCACTGGATAGATCCTCCAAGAAGAAACTAAACAAATCAATAATGGACATAAACTTGACCCTAGAACAAATAGACTTAACAAACATACACAGAACATTTCATTCTAACAAAACTAAGCCCATGGATTGTCCTCCAAAACTGATCATATCTTAGGACACAAGATATGACACATTCAAAAGAATAGAAATTATTCTTTGCATCTTCTTGGACCATCACAGGATTAAAACTAATTTTTAAAAATCTTTTATAATTTTTTCCTATCATTAGCTTGCTTTTGTTGAGTGCTTTCTATGTGCCAGCTGGGTGCTCTTCCAAACACTTAATCTCTGCTATTTTACTTAATTTTCATAACTGTCTTATGAGATGGGTGTTATACCTATTCCTATTTTTCAAAGTAAGAAAACTAAGAAAAATTAAGTACTTTATCCAAGGTAAGAGCTTGTTAATGGTGGATCTGAGATTTGAACCCAAGCAGTATGACTCCAAATTCCTCACTCCTAGCCATTATTCTACAATGCTTCCAAAATGAGTGAGCAGTTAGCACTTTATGATTACTAATTATTAAATTATTATTAACTTAGTTGTCATTGCATAATCTTAAATCAGTTGCTTTGCAGCCCTATCTTTCCTCAGAATCTCCTCATGCAGAGTTGTAGCCATATGAGGGCCAGTTAATCTCCCAAATGGTGAGTCTAGACTCATGCACTCAGAGGGTCTGCTAAGATTGCCTTCCATAACATCACAAAAGCCCAATTTATTTAAATGCCAACTCTACTACTTGTTTACTTGCTGTGTGGTCTTAGACAAATGATCTGACTTCTCTGTGCTTCTGTTTTTCTATGTAAAAAATAGAAATAATATCTTTCTTACACAGCTGTGAGGAATGGGAATCAACTGTCCTCAGGCTTGTGAACAGAAATGAGATTACACCAATTTTAATCTGCACATTTCACTGTTTAGGGCCCCCAGCAGTTCATCAGACAACATAGGGTCTGAATTCATTTTGGACTCAGCATGAGGCTGAATATGTCAATAGGAGATGTGCACATACACAGGCAGGACCAGATGAGAGTCTGCAGCTATTATTTTTTTGGTTTTAAATGGCACATCAAGTCAAGGTGTCTTCATTAACATCTACATTAAGAACCTTGCAGTTTGGATCTCACTTTATGACTAGTCCTTACCCGTCTCAAAAGAAAAACCTCCCAGAACAATCTTCAAACTATAGCGTGCATATTCCTGGGAAAATGGAAGACTTCCCAAGGCTTAGGGCATCTAAGCATTTTAAGGGAATCTATTTCCTGATCCCCAATTTGCATAATTACCCCTTCTTAAAATGGATCTGTGTAAAATGTGTCTCAGAGGAGGTGATTCTCCAAACCATCTTCTTTCTACCTTCTTTGATGCAGTGTTTCCAAGAGATACAAACCTCCTAGGTGTGTAAGAGACCATTTAAGGAAGAACTGAGAGGGGGTGGGGGCAGGGTAGAATTCATTTAATTTTCTAACACAACTGAAGAAGGATATTATCCTATGTGCTAATAGAGCATTAGAGATAATTTTTGATGTTAAATTGTTGTCAAACCATGTAATTTCATTGTATGTAATTTGGAAAGAGTTCAAAGAATTGAAGGGAATTCACAACTTCTTTCCTTTCCATCCTTTCATATGATCAATGTTTGGGACTCTTTACTTGTATAAAAAGAAAAATTGGAATAGAATTAATGCTGAACTGTGTCTTATTCTTACATAGGAACATTCATAAATATCTATACTTATAATTTCTTAAGAGATCTTCCATTAAAGAAACCATTTTGAATTAAAATTAATTTTGTCTGTTATTTAAAATTATCAAAATGCATACTATATTATTTTGATCAACAGGAATGAGAACACAATCCAGAAAAGAAAAAATAGTTTAATAATTGAGCTTCATTTTAATATTAACATTTTTAAATTTAATTTATGTATATTTGGTAAAGAATTAAAATGGAGTGATGAACGAAAGATTTTTAAGATTAGAATCAGAATACACATTGGCAGGTGGGGAATGAAATGAAAACAGATATTCAAAGAGAAAAGGGAACAATGGAAAATTTCCAACTATTGATGAATAATTTGGTCATGTATCCATGAATGCAGATGTTGGTTATTATAAAATCACTATGATTGCACTGAAATCATTCAAAAGATTTAACAGTTCTATATTATAACATCAACTTTTACAATATGTTGAAAATTCTTCCTGACTACTTAAACTTATATGAAAAATTTTAGATGTCAACTCATAAATACGTGAGGAGTAATTTTATAAAACATATTTTATATGATTTACATTTTTTATATAAAAACAATTTTATAAAACATATTTTTACAAAAGACAATTTAAGAGGCACTTAAGTAAAAAGTCCAAATATTACTGATCTAGAGTCATTCTTGACCCAGCAAATGGCCTACTGGAGATGGCCTGCACTTCCAGGGCTGGAACTTGAATTTAGTCCATCTCTACTCAGGGGCCCCGGTCAAAGGCATGCGCTAGGTAGCCTGGTGGACCCTCTCACAGGGCACGGAATTTGTGTGCAAGTGTGTACTGAGAGGCATATGCTGAATGTGTGAGTTCAAGTGTGTATGTTGAGTGTGCCTGTGTGTATTGGTGTATGCATGTGAGTGTGCTGTTCTGTGTGTGGTATGGGGTGTTTGTGTTAGGGATATGCCTGTGTGTCTGTGTTGGGATGTGTGTCTGTGTGTAGTGGGGTGTGCATGTGTGTGTTGGGGTGTATGCAGCTGTGTGTGTGTTGGTCTGCATGGAGAGTAGTGGGCAGGGCGTGAAAGATGTGAACAAGGCTTCCTCTCACTTCTACTGGTGCATCCGCACCTCTCACTTTCAGGTGGGGACAAGTCCAGGCTAACGCCTTACTCCACGGGGCCATCTCTGCTTGTCAGGTTTGAGCCTGAGGGAGGGAATGATATAAAAAACAACTTGAGAATTTGTTTCATGACCAGTTAACTAACTTATGGTAAAGGTAGGGAAGTATAAAATAACCACATGAAGAAATAGTTACAAAAAATAGAACTGTCTTTAATCCACTTTGATTGAATATTCCCTCTTGCAAATATATACGTACCATGAAAACCATGTTGAATGTTATCACACAGTTTAACTCCATGTTGATTTCACACCACGGAAGCCCTGGTGGGGAAATTGAGTCTTTAAATCTTCTTTTGAATTAATTGTATTTAGTGGCATTCCTCATATTAATATAAGAGGATGGAAGGAACCCCCCAAACCAAGATCTTAAAAATCCTTTGTGTATGTTTGCAACAAGTAGGGGGCTGTCAAATTGTGTGTTGGATGCCACAGCAAATTTTATTCTTCATATCCAAATCCTGTTACTGGGGTTTGAGAAGAGACATTTTTTTCCTACAGACTGCGGGGAACACAAAATAAGGTCACTAGCTTAGTGTCACTTCCATTATTATTTTTTTTTTTTTTTTCTCTCTTAATAATTTTTCTTTTTTTTTTTTTGTAGAGACAGTCTCACTTTATTGCCCTTGGTGGAGTGCTGTGGAGTCACACAGCTCACAGCAACCTCCAACTCCTGGGCTTAGGCGATTCTCTTGCCTCAGCCTCCCAAGTAGCTGGGACTACAGGCGCCCCCCACAACGCCCAGCTATTTTTTTGTTGCAGTTTGGCCGGGGCTGGGTTTGAACCTGCCACCCTCAGTATGTGGGGCCGGTGCCCTACTCAGTGAGCTACAGGCGCTGCCCAACAATTTTTTTATTAAATCATAACTGTGTACATTAATGCATTTATGGGGACAAAGTGCTGGTTTTATATACAATTTGGAATGCTTACACCAAAGTGGTTAACATAGCCTTCACCTCACTTACTTAATTACTGTGTTAAGACATTTATACTCTACTCTTAATCGATTTGACATGTACCCTTGGAATATGCGCCCTCCTCCCAGCCTCTTCCCTCCTTTCCTCTCACCCTCCTCTTCCCTCCTTCATCCTAGGATATAGTTGTGTTTTATCTTTCATATGAATGTGTGGGTGATTACATACTGGTTTCATAATAGTACTGAGTACATTGGATACTTTTTCTTCCATTCTTGAGATACTTTACTAAGAAGAATATGTTCTGGCTCCATCCAGGTAAACATAAAAGAGGTAAAGTCTCCATCTTTTTTAAGGCTACCTAATATTCCATGGTATATATATCATAAGTTATTAATCCCTTAATGGGTCAATGGGCACTTGGGCTTCTTCCATGACCTAACAATTATCAATTGGGCTGCAATAAATATTCTGGTACAAATATGTTTGCTGTAAAATAATTTTTGGTCTTCTGGATATATACCTAGTAGAGGGATTGCAGGATCAAATGGCAGGTCTACTTTTAGTTCCCTAAGTGTTGTCCAAACTTATTTCCAAAAGGAACACATTAGCTTGCATTCCCACCAGCAGTGCAGAAGTGTTCCCTTCTCTTCACATCTATGCCAACATTTGTAGTTTTGGGATTTTGTTATATGGGCTACTCTTGCTGGAGTTAGATGATATCTCAAAGTGGTTTTGATCTGCATTTCTCTGATGATTAAAGATGATGAGCATTTTTTCATGTGTCTATAGGCCATGAGCCTGTCTTCTTCAGAGAAGCTTCTGTTCAAGTCTCTTGCCCACAATTAAATGGGATCACTTGTTATTTTCTTATTAATTAGTTTGAGTTCTCTGTGGATTCTAGTTATCAAACCTTCGTCAGAACATAACCTGAAAATATCTTCTGTCATTCTGAGATCTGTCTGCTTGTTTTACTTGCTGTGTTCTTGGCTGTGCAGAAGCTTTTTAGTTTGATCAGATCCCAGTAATATATTTTTGGTGTTGCTTCAATTGCTGGGGGCAGGAGGGTCCTCCTCATAAAATATTTTCCCAGGCCAATATCTTCAAGCATATTCCCTTCACTTTCTTCTAGTATTTTTATAGTTTCATGTCTTCAGTTTAAATCATTTATCCAGTGAGAATAGATTTTTGTTATTGTTGAAAGATGAGGGTCCAGTTTTAGTCTTTTACAGGTCATTAGCTGGTTCTCCTAGCACCATTTGTTAAATAGGGAGTCTTTCCCCCAATGAATGTTTTTGATAGATTGAAAGATCAAATGATGATAAGAGGCTGGGTTCATCTCTTGGTTCTCAATTCTGTTCCATATATCTACCTTTCTATTTTTATGCCAGTACCATGCTATTTTGATCACTATAGATGTATAGTATAGCCTGAAGACTGGTAGTATGATTCCTCCTGATTTGTTTTTATTTCTGAGTAATGTCCTGGCTCTTCGAGGTTTTTTTCTGATTCCATATTAAATGAAGTACTATTTTGTCCAGATCTTTAAAGTATGACAGAGGTGCTTTAATAGGGGTTGCATTAAATTTGCATATTGCTTTGGGTAGTATGAACATTTTAACAATGTTGATTCTTCCCAGGCATGAACATGGTATGTTTTTCCATATGTTAACATCTTCAGCTATTTCTTTTCTCAGAGTTTCATAGTTCTCCTTATAGAGATCTTTCACATCTTTTGTTAGGTAAATTCCCAAATATTTCATCTTAGGCACTACTGCAAAAGGAATAGAGTCCTTGACTAATTTTTTTAGCTTGACTATTGTTGGTATATATAAAAGTTACGGATTTGTAAGTATTGATTTCATATTCTGAGAGGCTGCTGTATTCCTTGATCACTTCTAAGAGTTTTGTCATTAAGTCCCTGGGGCTTTCCAGGTATAAAATCATATCATCTGAAAAGAGTCAGAGGTTTATCTCCTTTGACCCCATTTGGATATCCTCGATCGCCTCTCTTGCCTGATTGCTATGGTTAAGACTCCATTACAATGTTAAATAGCAGTGGAGACAATGGGCATCCTCGTCTAGTTTCAGATGTGAGTGGAAACATTTTCTTTTTTAAATTTTTTTAGAAGAAGAGTCTCACTTTGTTGCCCTCGGTAGAGTGCCGTGGCATCACAGCTCACTGCAACCTCCAGCTCTTGGGCTCAGGCAATTCGCTTGCTTCAGCCTCCCAAGTAGCTGGGCCTACAGGCACCCACCACAATGCCTGGCTATTATTTGTTGCAGTTTGGCTGGGGCCAGGTTTGAACCCACCACCCTTGGTATATGGGCCAGTGCCCTACTCACTGAGCCACAGGCACTGCACTGAGTGGAAATATTTTCAATTTTATTCCATTCAAAATGATATTGGCTGTGGGCTTGCTGTAGATGGCCGTTGTCAGTTTAAGAAATGCCCCATCTAAGCCTATTTTCTTAAGTGTTCTGATCAAGAAGTTCAAAAGCTATTTCTGTATCCATTGAGAGAATCATATGGTCTTTGTTTTTTATTTTGTTTATGTGATATATTATATTTATAGACTTACGTATGTTGAACCAACCTTAAGACCCTTGGGATAAAACCAACTTGGTCATTGTGTATAATTTGTTTGCTGAATTCTATTTGCAAGGATCTTATTGAATATTTTTACATCTATATTCATTAATGATATTGGTCTATAATTTTCTTTCATTGTTGGGTCTTTTCTTGGTTTGGGGATCAAAGTGATATTTGCTTCATAGAATGTGTTGGGAGGTATTCCTTCTTTTTCTATGTTTTGGGAAAGGTTATATAATATAGGTACTAGTTCCTCTTCAAAAGCTGGTAGAATTCTGATATGATGCCATCTGGTCCTGAATTTTTCTTTTTGGGGGAGATTTCATATAGTTGATGCTATTTCAGTGCTTGATATAGATGTATTCAACATTTCCAGTTCTTTCTGGCTGAGTCTAGGAAGGTCGCATGCTCCCAGGTATTGGTCTATACTCTCCAGATTTTCATATTTCTGAGAATAGAGGCTTTTGTAGTATTCATTAAGGATTTTTTGAATTTCTGTGGTGTCTGTTGTTATTTCTCCTTTATCATTCGTGACTGATGATATTAGGGATTTTAATTTTCTGTTTCTGGTTAGGTTAGCCAAAGGTTTATCAATTTTGTTAATCTTTTCAAAAACCAACTTTTTGTTTTGTTGATCTTTTGAATGGTTCTTTTGTTTTCAATTTCATTTAATTCTGCTCTAATTTTGGTTATTTCTTTTCCTCTGCTGGGTTTGGGATTGGAATGTTCTTTCTTTTCCAGTTGCTTGAGATTTCCCATTAGGTTGTTGACTTCCTGTCTTTCCATTCTTTTGAGGAAGGCTTGCAACACTATAAATTTCCCTCTTATGACTGCCTTTACAGTATCCCATGGGTTTTGATAATTCATGTCTTCATCCATGTCTTTATCATTTTGTTCCAAAAATTTGGTGATTTCCTTCTTAATCTCATCTATGATCTAGCTATCATTCAGCACAAGGTTATTTAGTTTCCATGACTTTGTTTGAGTATGAAGATTTCTGTTGTTGTTGAGTTCAACTTTTATTCTGTGATGGCCCAAGAAAATAGAAAGAATAATTTCTATTCTTTTAAATTTGCTGAGGTTAGACTTGTGACCTAAGATGTGATCAGTTTGGGGGGATGTTCCATAGGCTGATGAGAAGAATGTATATTCAGTTTTATTTTTTTTAATTTTATTATTAAATCATAGCTGGGTACATTAGTGCAATCAAGGGGTACAATGTACTGACTTTACATACAATCTGAAATATGTTCATCAAACTGTTTAACATAGCCTTCATGGCATTTTCTTTGTTACTGTATAAAGACATTTATATTCTGCATTTAATAAGTTTTGCCTGTAAGATGCACCATAGGTGTGGCCCCACAAATTATCCTCCCTCCACCCTAACCTCCCTCCTCCCTTATATTCAGTTTTACGGGGATGAAATGTTCTGTAGTTGTCTGTGAAATCCATTTGTTGTAGGTTCAAGGTTAAGTCCTATAATTCTTTGTTTAGTTTGTTCTTGGAGGATCTACCCAATGCTACCAAAGGGGTGTTAAAATTTTCCACTATTATAGTGCAAGAAGATACTAAATTGTTCATGTCTGTTAGGGTTTCTTTATAAATTGAGGAGGATTCTGGTTGGGCGCATAAATGTTAATAATTAAAATCTCTTTATGTTGAGTGTTTCCCTTGACAATTATGAAGTTACCAACCTTATTTTTCCTTATCTTTGTTGGTTTAAAGCCTATTATATCTGCGAATAAAATTGCAACACTTACTTTTTTCTGATTTCTATTTTCCTGAATTAGAGATATCCATCCCTTCACTCTCAATCTATTTTTATCCTTTAATGTAAAATGAGACAAGACTCTTGTATGCAAGAGACATCTGGCCTGAGTTTTTGTATCCAGTCAGCCAACCCGCATCTCTTTAGAGAACAATTTAAGCCATTCACATTAATTGAGAGAATTGATAAGCATGGTAGTGTTTTGGGTGTCATGTTTTTGAATGTCCAGTGGATATTTTTAATCCTTTCACTTCTGTGGAAGTTGGGTTTTGTGCAAAAATTTGTGGGTGAGTTTTCTTTGGTGATAGAGCATTGTGCTGGTCATTGTGGCGGACGGGTCTGGGAATATCCTGGAGAGCTGGTTTAATTATGGCAAATTTCTTCAACATGTGTAAGTTGGCAAAGTATTTGATTTCTGTATCACAAATGAAACTTAGTTTAGCTGGCTATGGCATCCTGGGCTGAAAGTTGTTTTGTTTCAGGAGATTGAAGGTCAATGACCATCCTCTTCTGGCTTGAAAAGTTTCAGCAGAGAGATCTGCAGTCATTCTTATATTCTTCCCCTTGTTGGTTATACTTTTCTTACCTCTGACTGCTTGCAGAATTTTCTCCTACATATTAACTGTGGCAAACTTAATTACAATGTGTCTAGGAGATGCTTTATTTGGATTGAGTCTTGCTGGGGTTCTGACACTGTCTGCTATCTGAATGCCTGTATCTCTTCCCATGCTTAGGAAATTCTCCTCCATTATATCTTGGAGTAGAGCATCAGTGCCTTTAGGATCATCCTCTTCTCCTTCAGGAATTCCTATAAATTGAATATTTGCTCCTTTAGAGTGGTCCCATAACGCTCTCAGGGAGTGATGTATTTTTGTTCTCCACTTCTCTTCCTCTTTGAGTGTTTGGGAGTGTTCAAAACTTTGTCTTCAACATCAGAGATCCTTTCTTCTGCCTGCTCCTTTCTATTACTGAGGGATTCTACTATATTTTTCAATTCTTTGAGGTTTGTAATTTCTTTCCTCGTTGTGTCTAAATCCTTGGAGATTTTGTCTTTGAATTCATTGACTTTTTTAGACAACTTTTGAACTACTCCTTGAATTTCTAATTCCAACTTTACTTCCATTCTAGTAATCCTATTTGCCTTCCATATTCTGAACTCTATTTCTGATGTTTCAGCCATTTGTTTATGAATGGCATCTTCTGTTGTGTCTCCTTTGTTATTCCTTGGGGGAGTTGATCTATTCTGATTATTCCTGTTGCCAGAATTTTTTCTCTGGTTCCACCCCATGATTGATTTTCACAGTTTGGCTAGAAAAGCTGGGAAGGTGAAATTGGATTGAGGGCCCCTAGAGTTATAGTTAACCAGCCATTGACAAAAAAGCTTGGACTGATGACTATGGCTTTTCCCCTACAGATTTACAAAGGTTCCTTTCAGTCCTGCAGCTTGAGGCTCTGGGTTTCTCTGGACCTGCTTGGTGTGATGGGGCTAGGTGGCTCTGTGTTGTATTCAGCCAACCTCTATCCAATCCTGGTGAATCAGTGTCTGTGGGCTGAAATCTCAGCTGGGGAGAGATACAAGCAACTAAGACACCCTGCCCACCATGGGCAACAACTGGAAGAGGAGAATCAGTCCTACCCACTTCAACACAACCAGGGCTCAACCATGGAGGGTCCCCAGGTGGCCAGTCCAGGTCAAGAGTTCCAAACCAATTGTCCCAGGAAGCACAATCACTGTTCAAGTGGGAGAGTACAAAAGGTCTCCAGCAACCAAACAGCAGGGGTCCACTGGCAGCTCAAATGTGACTCCCTCTGGAGCTCCATGGAGTCAGCAAAAGAATTAGTCCAGGGTGGTTGGCACCTTCTTCCCCACCTTGCACCTCTGCCATGCCCAATCACTGATAACCCCTGTGGGGCTGTGGCTCAGTTCTCTTCAATGAGCAAATGCACCAGGGATTTGCACCTGCTAAAATCAAAGGGGAATCAATGTTCCCTCATCCAGGCTGCCACCAGCAGTCAGGGGGAGCTTAAGTCTGACTCCCTCCAGTGCTCATTGGAAACTTGGGGTGTTCTACCTGAATCTGTTCTAAGTCAGGGGGTAACGTTGCAGTGCCTCTGCATCAGCTGCACTCCTCCTCTGTTACCCCCTGCAGGGTGAGGTCTAGCTCCCTCCAGAAGTCCACAAAATTGAGGAGGTGTCTCTCCCAAATTTGACGCCAGCACCAGTGCACCACCATGTTGGAGGTGCTGCTGCAGACCCTGCAGATGGGCGTGCCACCACAGTTGGGGATGCCTCCATGGTCAGAGGTGCTGCCACAGGTGGGGGTGCCACCACCTCGGGTCCCTGAGCTATGCACTTTTGCTGTGTTGGGCCAGTCCCCTTCCCCTTGCATCTCTCCACTTCTACTCAAGTCATAATTTCAGCACAGCTGCAACATGGACCATGCAATAAACAGCCCTAAAAGAACTGCCTGACACATTGGGCTTTGCAGGGAGTAGGCTTCCAGACAAGCCAGGAGAAGGGGTAAGGGTGGACTGGGAATTCATAAAGGCAGGGAAAATATTTGTTCAACTTTTATGCCAGAAAAAAGAATGCCCTGGATGACAATGGGATCTCTCTGGAGAAGGACACCAGCCTTCAGCAGCTCTCTCCCATGTGGTAAAACAAGAGGTCTCCTGTTCACTGCTCACTTGTACAGAGCACACAGCAAGTCACTCACCTGGGTAAGGGGACAGACTCTTGTCCTCTTTGGGATGGGTTTTGTACCTGACATTTGCTTCCTTGGA
Organism: Perodicticus potto; assembly: GCA_963574655.1. NCBI lineage: Eukaryota > Metazoa > Chordata > Mammalia > Primates > Lorisidae > Perodicticus > Perodicticus potto. Next base: position 15,976 of record CAUYRH010002368.1, read on the forward strand.
GTTGCACCTTGCTTCAGCAGGGATGATGTGCACTTAACAATCTTCTCTCTCAGCTCAGCTCCTGACCTTCAGCTTCATTGGGTTCATTCTGGCCATCATTTCTCCCTTTGGATGGAAGAGTCTATTGAAAGCTGGCTCCAGTAGGCCATCTTACCTCGCCCCCCACCTCCATTATTTATATAATTCTATAATTCTTCCCCAGCAGGGTGCACTGCTTTGAATATTCAATATACCTGCATTGTACAGATCAATTCACATTCATTCTTAACATGGCAAAAGGGTTCTTTGCTTCACAGAGTTATTCCCAGAGGCCTTATTTACATAGAAAATTCCTCATGAATTTAAGTAAATTCTATTTACAAAATATCCACAAACAACAAAAATCTCAGGAGCCCACTTTTATGAGCTACATGAAGTATAGGGCCACTGGATGTGTACTGCTGAGTCCTTATGAGAAATGGTGCCTTTTAAGGACACTCCATGGTAACTAGAGACGATGAGGTGGCTGGAACACTTTTAAAATGATTACAAGGAAGGATGATAGACTTTGCCAAGAAAGGCTCCAGGCTCCAGGTAGGCTCTAGAGCTCAGGCTTTTGAAGGACTTCTCTAAGAAGCACGTGACCACCTGTTATCTGCACCTGCCTCTCCAGTGTCCTTCCATCTGTCCCCTCTTCCTCACCCCTGCAGTTCAGGAGGACAAGACCCCCTTGGGAGGCTGTCCAGGTTTTCCTAAGGATAACCTGAGTCAGAGCCAAGTAATATGAATATCAGAAAAAGATGTTTTTTCCACAAAAGTGAAGTTTTTTGAAGTAAGAACCTAAATATCTACAACAGCAATGACTAAGAGCTTTCATGCTTTTTAAGGTAAATTCACACATCAAGAGTTTTCCAAGGGTGTTTTCCAAGGGTGTCCAACCTGTGGCCTGTGGATACAGGCTAATTTTGTAATTTTTGGCTTATCTGCAGTGTCAGATGTCACAAAAAGTACTCACTGACCATTCTTTGCTCAGATGACCCTTGTTCATCTGATGTACAGCAGCAAAAAAAAAAAAAAGGCTGGACATCCTTGACACTAAACATAACAGAGGAAAAGGGACGTACTCCACTGCTTTCTCATACTCAGAAGAAAAATGTTTCTTGACAAAAGAATGTAACTGAATGGGATAGGAAGAGATTTATTAAAAGCTAAAAAATTACAGCTAGATAAGAGGATTAAGTTCTAATATCCTACACCACTAGGATGACTATAGTTAACAGTAACATATTATTACAAACAGCTAGAAGGAAGAAATTGAATGTTGCCAACACAAAGGGATGAGAAATGTTTGAGGTGCTGGATACACTAATTACCCTGATCCAATCTCTATACATCATATGTATCAAAAACACTATGTACCCTATAAATGTCACAATTATTATGTATCAATTTTTTAAGTATGTAAAAATGTAACTGAATCCCTATATGTGGTGACTTGGTGATTTTTCAAAGTTTTTGGCATCCTGGTCTTTGTATTGCTGTGGGGAAAGCCTTGAAGAATTATACAATTCCATAAAAGGCTGTTTTTCCATACCTGGGGGTCATCAGGAAGAACAACTTTGAAAAGAAGGTGAGAAGGAGGTGGTGCTATATACAACAGCAGACAGCCCCAGCTCTGTGTGAGCTGGGAGCAACTCACAAACTAGAAAAACAATTCAGTCCATATGGCGACAATTGGCGTTGTCACCATATGGACTGAAGTACTGTCTTCCCAGATTTTCACAAAGGCAGTCTCAGATCATGGGATGTACACTTTTGAGGGTAGGGTGGGTTGGTCACAGCAATTTCCTCAGCTGGTGAATGAAAGCCTCCCTGGTCGCCCCCGCCCCCTTGGCCTACAAAGCTGTCTGCAGGTTTAACACAGAATGTGGGTGACAATAAACTTAGTTAGGGCCTTCCACTATTAATAGATCCTGTCATTAATAGGAACTTGCCCCTGCTAACCTGCTACTGATCCCGTAATACATGTGGGCTTTAGCACATTTGCTGTTCACTTACTTTGGGTGTCTGTTACCTTCCTACCTGTTCTAATTGTCCAAACAAAAGAACTCTTTGTACCTGCACCTTTTTAGCAGGAGAAAGAAGAGCTTTTGCTGCAGATAAGGTCTCCTTTTTTCCTGGCAGTGCTGAGACCAGCTCCAAGCAAAAGGACAATGCTGCCCTGTCCCAGGTCTCCACTTCTCTGGAACTGACACTACTCATTAGCAGGAGCAGCCCCAAATGAGAAGGATGGGTTTGTTGGCCTTAGCATTTTCCCACCAAGTTTATAAACTTCAGAGGCCTTTCCTTTCTTGATCACTTTAAAAGACATTTGAACAAAATAATATCACAAATAGAAAACAAAAACAAACAAAAGTTGTGCGGACAGGACCTGGGGAGTTTCCTATGCTTCCACACAGTTCTGAGAAGCCAGGGTGTTTGTAAACAGTAGCCCCAGAGAGAGCTATTGCTCCATGAAGCATAATTGGATTGGCTGAGAAAGCAGCCATACGTTGCAGGCAAGGAGGTGTGGAAAGGTGGGACACTACAGAGGTCCCCAATGGCTGCAGGCGGAGGTGGAGGCTGCTGAGGGCCCCAGCTGAAGGCAGAACAACAGGCACAGGAAGATGCCTGACTGCAGAGCGCTCAAAAGGAGATGCAAAAGAACATTGTGCCTGATTAGTCTGTACTAGATGGGGTGACACTGGAAGAGGCGGGTGTCTACGTAGGAATGTGTGAGCTCTGTCTGCAAGAGTCTTCAGTAGGAGTGCTCAGCAGGCAGCTCAAAAGCTGAATAAGCATCACTTCAAATCCCGTTTGGAAGAAGGAAAAGCAGAAATAACTGATGAAAAAAAGAAACACTTTCGCAAACTAAAATAATAGTTTAAAAGAAAGGAATGGACTTATGTGAGAAGTTAGAGTTGGGGATGACTGTGGCATCGCCAGCTTAGAGGTGAACCCCGAAGACCCGGGAGAGCGGGGAGGGTCTGCCGAGGGGACGCTGCGCAGGGACAGGTAGGGCTCCCAGTCAGGTGCCTGGAAAAGCAGCTCCTGGCAACCGGGAGGGCGGGGCCCGAGGTGAGTTCTGGAGCCCATGGAGGACAAGGCAAGGCACACTTCTCTGGCATCCTATGGTCACTGGAAGGAAGCCAGAGTTTTTGTCTAGAATTTGCCAAATAAGAAAACTACAGCTCCCAGTACAGAAATTAACCCCTATTGTCCCAAAGCACACCTTTTCTAAATTAGACTCAGTAGAGAAGCCTGAAAAGGATTCAAGTTTTTTCCTTGTTTGCCACGTAATAATCATCAAGTGCATGTAATTTAATGAAATTTGCTACTGGCCCAGAGATAATCCAATGGATGGGCAAAGAGATTGGAGCCCAGAAATAGATTCAAGAGACAGCAAGGACTTCACACCCAAGGTGGTATCTCAATTTACGGGGTAAAGAATTGTTTTAAGAATAAAAGGTGCTGGCATAATTCACTCTTCTTCTGAAAGAAAAAGTAGCTAAATTTATATTTCACACCATAAACAGGAAAAAACCCCCAAAGGATTCATGACTTGAATATTAAAAATAAATTCAAATAAGAAAAGTGTTTTTATAATAACTGAAGAGGACTTCTGTATAATCTTACACTTTGAGTGCTCTTCCTAAACCAGATGGGAGACCTTGAGGCCATGAAGGAAAGAGCAAATATATCTGACTAAATGAAAATGACAAGTTTTTATATGTCAAAAAAAAATACGTTACTTAAGATAATATAAATAAATCTACTGGGAAAAATATTTTCAACACTTATAATGAAAAAGAAATACTATGCACATTATTTAAAGAATTCCTATAAATTCACAAGAAAAAGACAATCTCATTTAAAAAATGATGAAAAGATATACATAGGCTTCCCACAGAACAGATCCAACAGATCAACGGGCATAGAAAAAACTTTACTAACAGTGAGGAAAGTGTAAAACAAACAAAAAAAAATGTGAGAGTATACCCATAGCATATAATCGACAAACATCTTAAAAAGAGAGAAAAGAATAAAATACTTAACACTTTCACAAAGGAAGAAATAAGCAGTGGTGTGGATTGCTAGGAAAAATGAGAATTGTACCAATTTGGGAAAGTAATGCACCCATATCTGTTTAAAAATTACATATATCCCTTTTCATAACTATCCTGTTTTATGAATCTATTCTATGGAAATAACGGCACACAGGATGCTAACTACAGCACTGTTTATCATATCAAACAAACAAACAGACACAAATTGGAAATAATCATGGTGCCCATAAGCTGGAGGATTGGGGGGTTTTTGTTTGAGTCACACTGTGTCGCCCTTGGCAGAGTGCCATGGCATCACAGCTCACAGCAACCTCAAACTCTGGGACTCAAGCCATTCTCTTGCCATGGCATCATAGCTCACAGCAATCTCAAACTCTGGGGCTCAAGCCATCCTTAGCCTCCCAAGTAGCTGGGACTACAGGCACCTGCCACAACACCTGGCTATTTTTTGTTGCAGTTGTCATTGTTTAGCTGGCCTGGGGTGGGATTGGAACCCACCACCCTCGGTGTACATGGCTGGTGCCATAACCACTGTGCTATGGGCACCAAGACTGGAAGGTTGGTTTAATTAGCTATGTCCAGCTACACTACAAAATATTATATGGCAGTTAAAGAGGAAAAGTAGCATGATAGCATATCTGTTATCCAAGAAAAATGTCCGTGCTGTATGTATATAGTATTGATATAAGAGGAAAGCAATTTGCAGAGTAATTTATACAGCATGATTCCATTTCTGTAAAACTCCACAATATGATTTTCTCTATATATTTGCATGAATGTTTGAGGATTGATGGGTAGATATAAATCTGTTTGACCTTGGTTATATGGGGAGAAGAGAATAGAGACCAGAGATAAGAGATTTGTGACAACTTATATAGGCTTATGTGCTATGCCACTTATGTAATTTAAATTTCTTTTTTAATTTTATAAAGAAAATATTATTTATTTATTTTATTGTTTGGGATTCAGTGAGGGCACAAAGAATTAGATTACAGTGTTTGCATTCGTAGGGTAAAGTCCCTCTTATATTGTGTCCTGCCCCCAATAGGTATACCATACACTGTAACCCCCCAAACAAATATTTTTTAAAAGAAGTTTTTCAAACATAATTCAGATTCCCAGCAGCCCCTCACTCTTTTAGTACATGGGAACAATGCCTAGGAATCTGCATTCTAACAAGAACCCTGGGTGATCCTTGGCACGGTGGATGTGGCCTATTCCTTAGGAAGTGCTGCCATACTGGTGTTCTGGGGGAGAGTGAGGACCTGGCAGGGTGGCAAGGCTCATGCCAAGTTTTATAGTGGAGTTGAGGGAAGATACAGGAGGTAGACAGGAGAGCTGATGGGCCAGACACAGACAGGAAGAAGGAAGGCTTCAGTTTGGAAGTATGGGCATTTCTTCCTCCAAGTCAATAAGGAAGTACCCAAGAGGAATTCAGAAAAAGACTCAAAGAAATTTCTAATGGCAGGAGAAGAAATTCATAAATTTTGGAGAAGAGTGAAGAACATGGAGAAAGACAATGAGTAGAAAGGGTTAGAAGTGGCCTAGGCAGTGGGGAAGGCTGGAAATTCTGCCAGATTGCAGAGAGGTTGGGTGTGTTCAGCCATGAGATGTTTGGTGGAGCTAACCCAACACAAGCATGCCATGCCTTTCTCTCCCCAAAGAAGGAGAGTATCAGGGGCAGCTGGAATGGGTTATTCCTGTATCCCCTTGGCCCTAACGTGTAGGGAGAAATAAGATTAAGGTTCTGGTTTGTGATATGCAGTCATCATGAGTACAAAATAGGGTAGGATCCCAATTAGGAGGCCTAAAAAATAACACTTGCCATTTATGAAGTGTCAGATGCTATACAAATGACTTTTTATTGTTGTTGTTAGCAACGCACACACAATGGTTTATTTGGAAAATGACTTAGTGAGCAGTATGCATTTATGTAGCATTTGTGTAGAAATCATCAATGAGATGAGAGACGTAACTTAGAAATGAATGTGCCAACAAATGTATGAGTGCCAGGCAAGCACCTTTTAGTCCTCAACAATATAAGGATTTCTAGGTTCTAGGAAAATTTGTTTTCACCAACTTCTAGGATGTAGATATTATTATACCTGTTTCCAGATAAGAAAACCAAGATTCAAAAAAAAACAGAAAGAAAGAAAACCAAGGTTTGAAAATTGGAGAGACTTCCATGATTCCAAGTTGGTTCAGACAGTGGGAGCTCCCAGATTGGAATATCTATCTCCCCCTTATTAAAACTCAAGTTCCTTCCATCACCTTTCAAAAATAACATGCTCAGGATCAAAGGACCAGGGAAGAAGAACCCAAAGGAGAACATAGCCTTTGCTTTCCAGGGTGAATAAGCATACTGGCCTTAGCCTCTCAGCATCACAGCCTTGCTGAACAATGCAGCACAGATTCGCTGCCAGGGTGCCTGCTCTCTGCTGGAGCCCCGGGGCACAGTCAGTCACTACATGGCTAGCCAAAAAACTTGGGTGAGCCTTCCCTGCTCTTCCCCCCTCCTTCCTTCTGCTGGGATGGGGCATCATTGATCATGTCTCCTTTCTCTGTCACTGTCCTTGGTCTGTGCTTAGAACAGCAGACAGAATGATCCTGACCTCAGGCCCTCCACACAGAGCTGTGTGCAGAGACAGCAGTGTGAGGGGCACTCCTTAAAAGAAGGTGCTTTTCCAGGATGGTTGTGTGAAGACCCAAACCACTCACTAAGGAAAGATTTGGGGTGGGGAGCAGAGGCCAGAAGTGTGTTCATCTCTTATTGGCTAATGGATTGCAAGCCAGCTGTTGTGCTGGGATTCCTGAGTTCAGGGGACATGGAATGGGGGTTCCTCGTGGGATCCCTCACTGCCTTTACTCTTGCACGTACACATGTGGAGCAGCACTTGGCACACAGGGGCTCTCAGCTCTATTGAGTGATTGAATGAATGAATGACCGGATCCCAGCCTTTCTGAAGCTCAGTCTATGGAAGCAGCAGGCAGACACCCGATCCCTCCAGTGGTGATAGAATCGTGAAGTGCAAAATGACTTGCAATTATTTTGAAAAGCTTTAAGAGGTTTTTAAATCTAATGCAGCTCACAGAATTCAGGGGGTCACTTAGTTATATTTACTGGTTTATTATAAAAGATTTTTCATAGGCAGCAGATAAATAACCAGATGGACGAGGTGCGCATGAGCAGAGTGAAGAGCTTACCTGGTACACCAACCTTCAGAAGCCTCCAAGGTTCAACCGTCTGGAAGCTCCCTGAACACTGTCCTTTGGGGGCTTCATTAAGTGGGTATTACTGATTAAATCATTGGTCATTGGTGATTGACTCAACCTTCAGTCCCTCTCCCCTCCTGAGGCTGGAGGGCAGGGCTGAAAGTTGGTTTCCTACCACAGAGTTGGTTTCCTGGCCACCAGCCCCAATCTTGAGGCTGTCTAGGGGCCCACCAAGAATTGCCTGATTAGAACAAAAGCTGCTCCTAGCACCCCTATCTCTCAGGAAATTAGAAGAGTTTCAGGAGCTCTGTGCTAGGGACCAAGGGCAGAGACCAGTCATGTACCACATAGTAAATGCTTTAGTCAGTGACCGGCTTCCTGCATAACTGATGTCCCATAAGATTATACTGGCGCTGGTAAATTTCTATTGCCTGGTGACACTATAAACCTTGTAATGTCATAGTGCAATCACTTTTTTTTATAAACTTAGTGCAGCCTAAGTGTACAGTGTGTATAAAGTCCACAGCAGTGCACTGGGCCCTCACAGTCACTCACCACTCACTGACTCACAAAGAGCAAATTCTCGTCCTGAAAGCTTCATTCTTGGTGAGTGCCCTACACAGGTGTGCCATTTTTAATCTTTTATACTGCATTTTTCCTCTATCCTTTCCTTGTTTAGATATAGATACACAAATATCTACCATTGTGCTACAGTTGCCTACAGTGCTCAGCACAGTATCATGCTGCACAGGTGTGTGGCCTTGGAGCAGCAGACCATGCCGCACAGCCTGGCCGTGCAGTGGGCTGTGCCACCCCAGTCTGTGTGAGTGCACTGCACGTGTTCGCACAGGGTGAACTCAACTAATGATGCGCTTCTCAGACGGCGTCCCCTTCATTAAGCAATGTACGGCGGTATTTCTTATTATTTCACAGTGGTAAAATGTGTGTGTGAGTACCCAAGCTTTTATGTCTTCCTAGAGTAAGGGTGTGGGGGTGTCTTCAGTAATCCCCATGGGGCTTTGGATAAGCCATTTTAATTTGGCCTTTTCCCTTCTGGTTATTGCTTGGTTAACCTGTTCTAAAATGCTTATTCCTCCCTCATTCTTTATTCCCCACACTTAGCCTCCCTTCCTCTCGCCCATCAGCCCTATGTAAGGAGAAAGGTCTCTTCTACTGCCCCACTGCCTTAGATGAGTTCCTGACCATTAAAAAAAAAAAAAAAAAAAAACAGGAAATATAGTGGGCTGTAGTGGGAGACCACGATTTGTAGTTTGGCTATTTTGCAGAATTATTACAATCTTGATCAAGTTACTTAATCTCCCTGAGCCTCAATTTTTTTATCTGCAAGCTGGGACTGATAATGTTATCTGCCCATCCTGCCTGTTGAGGAGATAAGAACAAGTATAGCAATTCCCAGCAGGGAGGGATGGCTGTGTGTGAGGGCTTGGACACAGCAGTGCCCTCCTCGGGGTCTGACGTCTCCTCTCCCCACCTGCATGAGGGCATGTGGAGTGATGACCAACTCCACGCCCCAGAGGAAAGTCAAGGGAACACTGAAAACACCTCTTTCCTCCAGGCCAATGTACATGTGAGTGAAAGCAGCTGGATTTCTTTCTGCCCAGGAATTTCAAACGCCGAGCCCATGGGACACACCTACTTTTAAACTTCCAAACTAAACCACATGGAGTGTTTATAACCAGAGAAGCGCATCCCCGACTGTCCTTCCCTTGGGAGGGCAGGGATGCCTTACATAAGAGGCACTCACCCCGCTTCTCAGGGCCAGCAGCATGAGTCACTGACTCTGAGGTCATTCTGGCTCCAGCTCAAAGCTAACAGAGTTCTGACTCAGATACAGGTAAGAAGTGAAGGGAAAAAGAAAAAGACAATAGCTAAGAAGCCAAAGACACCCAGGGACTGGCAAGGATAAGCACGGGGGCCCCTGCAGAGCCTCTGGCTGCCGTCCGGACAAGCACGTCCTGGCTGAGGCCTTTACTCCAGTGTGTGATGTAGTCATCACAGCTTGGCAGTTTGCAGAAGGAGCGACCACACTGCTCGTGCTCATATGGGACATGCACATACATTCCCAGCTTAGTGCTGGTTGGGGCTGGAACTGCCTCTTTTGTCTGTCCCACCTGGTTTACTACCTGAACACAATTTACAACAGAATTCAACTCTGCATGAAATGTACCTCCCACTATGAAAAATCTATATTTGCTGACGTGCGGTTCTGTCACAGAGGCCTCCATGCTATTTGGAAGCTCTCAGGAGATCAGAATCTTTGCTGGTTAAAGATCAACAGGCTGGAATCTTTGGCCCTAGCAGTCTAATGGTGGCCTCTCTCTCCTCTCCAGGGGGAGGAAGCTGGGCAGGGCAGGCCCAGCACCCACCCAATGAAAAAACAGCTACACCCAGGTGTAAGAGCCAGCATCCCAATCCCAGCTCTCAGGCCTCTGTTTTTTCCTCTGTAAAACAGGGATGTCAGATCCAACTCTTGTAGTAGATGAGAAGGGGCCACAGGAGGAAGAGGTGTGCAAGGGAGCTGGATTGGGGTCTGGCCTGCCTCTGAGCCCCTAAACCCACACTGCCCCATGGAAGGATAATGATGCAGCCCACTTGCCCCATTTTTGAGAAGCCTATAAGGTCCCTCCTCAGGGATGCCCTGGGCAGGTCTTGGAGAGTCCCCTCCATAGGAAGTCCACCAAGGAGGAATCACAAACTGCAGTGACAAACAAGAAGCCACAGCAAGCGCCCCACAGGACAACTAAATATAAAACCAAGTTTGGCCTTGGCATACATACCGTATACTACCTATGTTCCCTGAGAACTTTTGTTGTTTGCTTCTTTTTAACAAAAGGCTGTATGAGAATAGCCTCATTTTAACATATACCTTGGCACCGCAATTAAAGATGCTCTAGAACTACCCCAAACTCAGAAGCACGGCTTCCACTTGTAACCAGAGGCTCTCAGCATGAGGTGTTCCCAGGCACCAGAGCCATTTTAATGCAGGAAAGCAAATGAAAACACAAAACCAAACAATTTAGAGAGCCATCCTTGAGGATTAAATCATCAAGCATCTATACTAATCTTCCCCCTTTCCTTTCTTCCAGTCAATAGCACTGTTCACACTTCCCATAACATAAACTCAGGCCTGGCATGGAGGGTCCTCATTTTTGTTCCAAGCAGGTGGAAGCTTCTCACTGCTGCTGTGTGGTCCTGACACAAACACACACCCCAGTTAACAACATATCAGAACAGAAATGGCAGGTGGTACCTGTGGCTTGAAGGAGTAGGGCGCTGGCCCCATATACCAGAGGTGGCAGGTTCAAACCTGGCCCTGGCCAAAAACTGCAAAAAATCCCGCAGAAATAGCCCTACCATCACTAAATAAAACACCATGTCTCCACTGGCCCAGTCACCCCATCTGATGTGTGGCACAGGAACCTCTGGACGTTGGGTAACTGGAACAGAACCGCCCAAACTGCCAAGGTCCTCTCCCTCTGCAAACAGACTGAAATCTGAGGAATGAATGCATGCCTTATTCTACAGCTGCTCCTATTCTTTGCTTGCACAGCCTTGCTGTGTGCTCGGGTTCATTAAAATGCTTAAGTCACCCTTTTTATCAGGGACTTTTGAGCTGCAGATCACTGGTAGAAGCTGTGAGGAAGGACAGAAGAGACAAAGGACCGTCCTCCTACCCCTGAGCAATCTGCCCTCTAAGACAGAGACAGGTCAATGCACATAAAAGAGTATGAAATAATTTACATAAAAAGACATAAACTGCTGTGTGAAGGATACCCCGAGTCTTCGGGGTTATGGTATCTCAGAGAAAGCTTTGAGGGGTCCTGAATCCATCACTGAGCCTATAAGCACAGGCCCTCAGAGGCAGACTCAGGGTCAGTACGGGCCTGCCCTCCAGTGTAGGCATCCCAGGAGAGGGAACTATTTACAGGCTTGTTGGAGCAGAGAAAGAAAAGTAAGAAATGAGGATGAGCCATTCAGGAGGACGAGGCAGAGTGTCAGCGCCCATTCACAGGTCTGCCCATTTAACCCACAGGTATCGCCTGCTCTGTCGCTGGCCTGGGAGCTCATTCACACTGAGGATTCTGGTTAATTCTGACAGGCAGTCAGGAACCACATAATGATACAATCAAAGTACCATGGGAAGAAGAAAGTTTTGAGACAACATGTAGGATGGGGTACAAGGGACAAGGTTGGAAGTCCATAAAATAACAAGATTTAGGCAAATCTGATTTAGGAAAAAATGACATAAAACTTGTGAAATTTTTGCCTTGTTATTTTGTGAACTTTTAAATTAGCCCAAAATGTTAGCAGTGTGGCACACAGCATGTTACGAGAAAAATAGAGAAAATCAGGCATAGTGACACAGGCCAATTGTTCCATCTACTCAGGAGGCTGAGACTGGAGGATCCCTTTATTTTTGAGGCCAGCCTGGGATACTCTGTCTCTTAAGAAGAATAAATAAAAAATAGAGAGGATGAGGTAGGTATTCATTAATGCCATTAGTTCACTAATAAGTAATAAGTGAGCTAATAATAAATTTAATGTGCACACGTGCTCATTAGTTTTCCATCAAATTTGATAAGGCCTGAACATCAAAATCTTGGCACCATACAGTTCAAAACAAATGATGTTGTCCAGCGTGAGCAGAGATCCAACTAGCTGTCCAACTACCTCCCAATTTCACCTACAGTTCTTATAATAAGCTAAAAACAAAATGAAAGAAAAAAGGAACAGCTGCTGGCTAATGGGAGTGTCCACTCTCATGTGTGGAACCTGGCATTAAGCCTTCAGATAACTATGTGGCCCATGTCCCATGGCACTGTCTTAAATGGACAGGGACGCACTCCAGCTGGCTTCTTATAGCCCCCTCCTTTGCCACAGGTGTGCTTTGCATCTGGGCAGTCCTGCCAGAGTCTGCCAGAGCTCCGATGTCCTGCGTGGCCCCCACACCTGGTGTGACCAGCACCTGCCCCAGTGGGGTGTCCTCTGGGGCTCCACATCACAGGGAATCCTCTTGTCTACCTTCATGGGAGGGTTTCTTCAAACACTCCCAGGCAAAGAGTCTCTAAGGCAAGGCAGCTGCCTCTCACCCTGGCTGGCTGCTGGGTTTGAAACGCAGTAGCCAAGAAGTAATGTACTTTAAAAAGTCTCTTTAAAAAGTAATGTACTTTAAACAGTCTCTTCATGAGCTTGCAGACTGCAAGGAAATAAAACAATATTTTAATATGCTGTCCAGCCAACATGGACCCTGGAACTCTTACATCAGGACTGCATGGCTCATCCTGTCAAAACTAACACAGGCTAAAACAATATTTAGCCAGGAAAACTGCTGAAAGCTACAGGGTGTGGTCCCCCGTTTAATGATTTCTCAGGTTATTATGCTGGGCTGAGCTTTGGGGAAGGGATGACATTTCGGAGAAAGTTTTACCTTAATTGGAACAATTCCTGATGCGCACCAAGCAAAATCCCATCCCTGGACAGACACTAGTCCAGAAGCCAGGCTACACCTTTGCATGGGTCTTTCCAGCACTTTTAGAAAAGGCAAACCAAAGTTTCCCCAAAGAACACATTACTTTTGTTCTTACAGCCTTGGGATTGGCAACTTCTCCATCACATGCCAGCATTCTGAGCCTGCCTCCCCATGCCTGAGAAGGGAGGTAGGTGGGAGTGGCCGCGGCTCCTCCCGGGAAGGAGGGGCGAAAGCCAAATCCATCCTGAGTTCCCAGCGCTGCTGCTGGCTCTGCACATGCTGTGGAGAGGGGGCCAAGGCCGTCAGAAGGAAATGCTGTGTGACTGCAGCAGCCTGAACTCTCCTGTGCGCTGTTTCTCTTGTCTGTGTCATGTCTTGTCATACACTAACACGTGTGTATGCACAGGCTCACACAGACACGTGGGCACACATATGCCATGCAAGTACACCTTGTCCATGTGCTCGTGCTAAGACCCTCTCATGCACACATGCACATACACACACATATGCTCATGCGAGCAGACACACACCCATGCACCCACATGGTCATGCAATTATGCCACAGGCACCTGTGTTCTTTATTTCACGTCTTCTTGTACTCTGAGCACATGCGCGTGCACACGTGCTAGGACAAGTACACACCCGTCCCCTAGGTGGGGGAAGTGGCAGAGACAGATGTGAGTGTGCGGAGTTGAGAAGGGAGAAGCAGAGAGTTGGGTCCAGTCTACAAAGGCGATCTGCCAGGCAGCCATGTTGGGGATCTGGACCAGGTAACGTTGTTGGCCAGCCCGGAGTTGTTAGGTTACTAAACTCCATCTGAGGCCCAGTTTCTTTTTTTTCTAAAATGAAGATGACACCATCTACTCACAGGATTGCTTTTTCCTGGTGGATTAAATGAAATGATGCAGGTTCAACCTCTTTGTACAAAGTCATATAGGTACTGAGGAAAAGGAAAAATGTGCATCCCCGTATACAGCTATTGGGACATCCACACGCATTTTGAACCAAAGGTAAAAACTTGTCTGTCTAAAGCCCCGTATGTCCTGATCCGCTTGCATCCTGCAGTCAGTTCTGTACATCACCTGGTGATGCAGCTACACGGTCCGAACCCCGGCACTCCTGAGAAACGACTGCCCGTTAAACACAGACTCATAAAACACACAACATCTTGTCTTGATTTAAAATTGTGGCATTCTGTTCATTGGAGTTTTGCATAAAAAATAATTTTTATTTTTTAAATATTGCATTAAAACATTATTTATCTTGATTCCTGAGTTCTTTGGTATCTCCATAAATTTTATGCAGAGCCAAGTGCTACTCTTGCATCCCTCAGCGATGGCCCTGCTGAACCCTGAGTGAACGCTGCTTATCACGCCCGGTATGATTTCAGCAGATTTTCCGTGCAGCCAAGTCACTCCATCTGTCTTTTCTCCCTGTGTGTCCAGTCTACAAAATAATAAAACTTAGCTGGGGATGGTGGCTCACGCCTGTAATCTTAGCACTCAGGAGGCCAAGGTGGGTAGATTGCCTCAGCTCACGGGTTCAACACCAGCCTGAGCAAGAGAGAAACCCTGCCTCTAAAAATAGCCGGGCATTGTGGTCAGCATCTGTAGTCTCAGTTACTCAGGAGGCTGAGGTAAGAGAATCGCTTGAGCCCAAGAGTCTGTCCGAGGTTGCTGTGAACTAAGATGCCACGGCACTCTACCAGGGGTGACAAAGTGAGACTCTGTCTCAAAAAATAAATAAAAAGCCAAAAGCACAGAGCCCTGTCTAAAATATTAAAGAAATAAAATAAAATAATAAGGAAGTAAGAAAACGGGCCCTGAGTGTCAAGGCCCTTACAATCGGGTTGGAAAGCCAGCCTAGTCCAGGTGAAGTACTAAGTTGTGCAAGACAGTGGGCCACAAACTCTTCCTATAAATTCTGTTGGATTTCAGACGAGGAAGAAGACTTCCAGGAGCCCCAATCCCTCTTCAATAGGTTCATTAAAGTAAATATTAAATGACATAAAAATGTGGATTCTCATGAAAGATGGAGACGCATTTTCAATAGAGGAACATGGCGCTGCTGAGAGGATCCCGGAAAGAACATGACAGGGCATGAGGTAGAGACTAAGGAGCTCTGAAGACGGGCAGCAGTGGGCATGCGGCAGTCTGCGTTCACCACGACTCCACTACTGTGCCTGCTGATAGGGTAAAGTGAAGGGGACTCACGGGCACTCGCACTATCAGTGTAACGTCTATAAATCCTAAACCATTCAAAATAAGTTTACTAAAACAAACCAGAAAAAGGTCTTAGTAAGGTTAGAATCAAGAAGAGGGATAAAAATGAGGCTTGAAGTCATCAAAGGGCAAATGACTTGGGCTAACGCTCTCTTGCAAGGGAGGGTATACGCTGGTAGCATGAGGAGGCTGCGGGGCTACAGTGAAACGTTCGGAGAAGGAGCCCAGGGCCTCAGTCTCTTTCACCTACTAAAACCTTGGGTCATTAACCACAGCTTGGGGGTTCTGAGCTGAAAGTGACTCATACAAAAATCCACCAGGCCAAAGCGCAAGACAAAGTGAAGTTCTGTGTCCCCAGGGAGGACCTTCAGCTTCCTCAGGGGGGCTCTGGGCCCCATCCTGTGCAGCCAGCAGCAGGGCCACCTGAGTAACTGCAACCCAAGACGCCTTGTTCATTCACCAGCTTTTCCATGGCAGTCTGGACTCTATGGCCCACTCCCCAGTGCTGATATTGAAACTGAATTAAAAGGAGAAGTAACTGAAGTAACTAATATAACAGCACAGCTCAGGGGGCGTAGAAGCTCCATAGAAGGGGCTCTGCAGCCACACCAGGTGTATTTAAGGTTCTCTAGCTGGAAAACCACAGCAAAGCAGGGGTCTTGCAGAGCTGAGACACAGAGACAGAATGTCTTACTAGCAGCAAGGCCTGCATGTTTATGTGCACACACGCACACGCACACGCTCATGCACTCACAAGTACACACGGTGCCAGGTTCACTGTGCACAGGCTGATTGCACTGGCCACGCAAAGGGGGCCCACCAGCCCCATCCTCCACCCTTTCACCCCACAGAAGTGGTCCTGGGCCTCTGGGTGCTGCTCTTAGGCTTCCTCCTCCAGGCACATGCCTGTTTCTCAGAGGCCTGAAGAGGTGCTCGGCTCTTCAGCTGAGGTCCCTGCTGTTCTTTCCCTCTGACAGGGAGGTGTCCTGAGCACCCTGCACCAAACAATGCTCCCTGGGAAGAATCAGAGACTCTGAGCGGGTGCAGAGCCCTGCCATGCAGGGAGGCTGAACGTGGGTGATCGGCCAGCCAACAGGCCCTGTGATTGGACAATGGTGGGACGGAGACAAAGCCCTCGGCGCAGCAGTAATGCAGGCAGTTGCCCACCATCTAACGACCAGGGCACTAAGAGCTGGCTGACACGCTCTGAGACTGGACAGTTTAGGAGCTGGTTCGTCAAGATCCACAGAACTGACCTGGCCTGCCACCCTGGGCCCTGCAGTGTCATCCTGGGACACTTTGGTACTGATGATTCACTTTCCTCATTTTCCCTCAGCGCCTCACCTCTCTCTAGCTCCAGTTCTGTCTTCTCCAGAACTAACTGAAGGTTTTCCTCTTTTACTCCCTGTAGCGTTTCTCGTCCTGTCCTTATTCCTTCTACTGAAGTCACCAAATAGTGAATTTATTCTGTACACTGTGTGAGGGTCCCTTGCAGGACTGAAGACATTTCCTCCAGAGCCTCCTCTTCTCCAGCCTGGCTTCACTTTATGCAACCATTTAAAAAAAATTATTTATGTTATTTTTTTAATAATTTTATTAAATCATAATTGTGTACATTGGTGCAATCATAGGGCAGAATGTGCTTCATATACAATCAGAAACATTTTGATCGTAATGTGAGAGATAGCCCTCATAGCATTTTCTTAATCACTATATAAAGACATTGATACTCTACATTTGATAAGTTTCACCAGTACCCTACCAAGATGCACCGTAGATGTGATCCCACCAATTGCCCTCCCTCCACCCATCCTCCCCCATCCCCTCCCCTCCCTTTCCTTTTTCCCTGTATTCTTGTGCTATAATTGGGTTTTAGCCTTCATATGAAAGCTATAAATTAGCTCTATATTAGGGCTGAGTACATTGGATACTTTTTCTTCCATTCTTGAGATACTTTGCTAA
>CAUYRH010002369.1:0-14349 GCA_963574655.1 Perodicticus potto
AGGTAAATATTGGCTATGGTAGATTTGTGCATCCTGTTAAAAAAGTGAACTTTCTTTTTAAAGCCAAAAATCATGGTTTTAGTTCTAATCCACTAGGCAGATAATTTAGGGAATAGTCAAAATTTACTGTTGCCAAAAAAAAAAGGAAATATTATTCTATTGTTATTATTCTGCTTTCTTACCCTATTCTGTTCCATTTGTGCTGGATTTATACATAGAAGTTCTGGAAAGATTCCAAAGAAACAGGCTTCCTGGAATTAGGAAAGCAGTTTTAAAAGGCAGTGGATTACTTAATCTGTGTCAAATTTATGACTAACAAAAATCCTCATTTGAAAATGAAGGCTCTGACTCTGTTACAGGAACAGGGGAAATGTCTCATTTTGTACTATCTGTAATTATTGTAAATAAATTTACTTTTGTTTGTAAAAAAAAAATAAATAAAAGGCCAGGATTATGTATGTGTGTGTGTGTGTGTGTGTGTGTGTGTATATATTTTTTTTTGAGACAGAGTCTCAAGCTGTCACCCTGGGTAGAGTGCCATGGCATCATAGTTCACAGCAACCTCTAACTTGGGCTGGAGCGATCCTCCTGCCTCAGTTTTTCAAGTTATAGTAGAGATGAGGGTCTCACTATTGCTCAGGCTGGTCTCCAACTTGTGAGCTCAAGCAATCCATTGCCTCAGCCTCCCAAAAAGCTAGGATTACAGGTGTGAGACACTGCACCTGACCAGGATTATGTATATTTTAAGAATATCTTCTGGATTGGCTTAACCAAGGTGATCAAATGCCTCATTTCAGGAATTTTTTTTTTCCTATTTCTCTATTTCTTGGCTCTGATTTCTGTGTGTTGGCTACAACTTCAGACTTCCCATATGAAGATAGTCATAGTAGCTTCAATCTAGATGTAAAACAGCCAACTTAACAACACCACAGTGACAAACTTGAAGATGAAAACTACAAACTTAGAAAATCCAAACAGGAGAAAGCATAAGTTCCTGATTGTATCATGATGCTGCCTGATCCTTATGCTTCTGGGTATATATATAAAAAAAATTGTTCATTTTTTAAAAACCTACCAAATGTAAGGTTTCTGTTTCTTATTGCCAAATATAGAGACCTAACAGAAGCATTTGAGAAACACATAATATAAAAACTGACCCAAACCAAATGTTCAGTAAATCACAGCAATTACCACTTCAATGCTCTCCTGGAGGTGGTATTTGCTGGCAGTACATGGCCTATGCTTATCAAACAATACTATGTAGTTGCTATAGATATTTTATTTTTAAAATTTCCATGAGGTCAAACCCCTTTTCTGAAATCAGGTTGCTGCCTAGGAAAGCAAAACAAGAATTTGAGAATGTAATTGATGCATGTGGCTTAGAATTTCCTCACCAAAGGAGAAATGTGTTTCCCATGGAGCAATGTTGAATGGGCTTGGGGAAAGTTGATGGGTAATTCTATTTGGCTGGCCTCTAGGTCATTTCAATTGTTTTCTATAAGACACAGAGAAGACAGCTTGAGGAAAATCAGGGTTCCCTGCCCCATGTCTAATCAGTGACTCTGCAATTCAATTCATATGAATGAAAGATTTTACATTGATCAGACAGCTATAATTGAGTACTTCATTGTCTTTCTTTTTGTGTGAAAAATAGCTATATACATCCCATCAAGTGGAATAAGATGATTACATGCACTGTTGTTTCATAATAGTCATCCCATCAATAAGACATGATTTCACAACTTTCAGCAGGAGCTAAAGTACTAACATTTATTTTGAAATAAAAAAGAGGTTTTATAAAGACTTCCGATATATAATTCTCTCAATCATTTAAATAATAAGAATAGCATTTCTAAATCTAGCTTTGATGAGTTATACCTAACATAAAGCTGAGAAAAATAATTGCTTAGTTAAAGGAAGAAGAAAAAATATTGAATCAGAAACCCCTCCCCTCTCTCTGTTTACACCATGATAAGTTATGAAAATGGTTTGAGCTCTTTACCCTTCCTAGCATTCATGCCCTTTCCAAGGTGATAGTATCATTTTTCCATCAAGGCTGGAGTCTAGAGACTGCCTGTGGCAGTTTTAAAGTATATCACAGCCCCCAGTTCTTTGACACTCCTTCCATTGAGAGATGGGCCTATGTTCCCTCCCCTTGAATCTGGGTGCTGACTGCTTGACAAAAGGAAGTATAGTATAAGTGGTACTGTACCTGTGTCTGGGCCACTCCTCAAGCAACTAGCACCTGCTATTTCCTCTCTTTTAGCATGCTTGCTTATGCTGTAAGGAGGCTAAACTGCCCTTGTAGAGTTTCACTGGAAGAGGAATTTACCAGCCAGGTGATGGAACCATCTTGGCAGCAGACCCTCCTGTCCAAGTCGAGCTGCCAAGCTGATGTCCATTGTTGCCATCCATGGCCTGTCAGGAACCAGATGCACAGGAGCAGGTTGGGTGGCAGGCCAACAAGCAAAGCTTGATCTGTATTCCTGGCCACCCTTTTATCATGCCAGAGCTCCACCTCTTTTCAGATCAGGGAGGGCATTTGACTCTCACAGGAGGAGAACCCTACCATCAACTGCATTGGAGGGATCTAGTTTGCATGCTCCTAGGAGAATCTAAGGCTCTTCCCTCCCCATATGTGGAAAAATTGTCTTCCAAGAAGCCAGTCCCTGGGGAATGCTAGTGGACCAGTGATGAATTTCTCCATCAAGCCCTGACTAAAGGGCAGATTTGTGAATAAAATAAAGGATTGTTGTTTTAAACTACTGTTTTTTGAGGTGGTTTATTACATAGAAATCAGTTGCAATATTGCACATGAATATGAACTGTTTATATGTTTTTATCTGTCCAACAATGTGTAAGAAGTAATATTATACCACCAGTTCAAAGCCTGTTTGTATATTCAAAAGGTCTTTGGGGCTTCTCTCTTAGTAACAGGGGCTGGTTTCTCGAGGCTTGGCCCAGACACTGAGATAGCACCACTATACCACAGTGATCACATGTGTGTGAGCTAGCCTGGCATGCCTGGAATCCTAGCACTCTGGGAGGCCGAGGCAGGTAGATCATTTGAGCTTAGGAGTTTGAGACCAGCCTGAGCAAGAGTGAGACCCCCCTCTCTACCAAAAACAAACAAACAAACAAATATAGAAACTAGCTGGGTATGGTGGTTCACGCCCATAGTCCCAGCTATTTGGGAGGTGGAGGCAGGAGGATCTCTTGAGCCCAGGAGTTTGAGGTTTTTGTGAGTGATGGTCATGCCATGGCACACTACCCGAGGTGATGAAGTGGGACTGTATTTCAAAAAAAAAAAAAAAAAATCTGGTCCACAATGAACATCTTGCAAATTTCTTTTATTAGAATAAGTATTGGCTTCTATCTTAATGGGATGTTGTGGAGAGGCATAGATCACACAATTCTCATTCTCTCCATACTTACAAAAATTCAGGGTCAAACAGTAACCATAGTGCGTGTCTCTTAAGGAGTGGGTATTAGGACCAATTTGGGACATGTGTAAGGATGGATGACCAAGGCAAGAAAAAATAATTTGGAGTGGTAAATTGAAGTGATAACTGAAAGTACTCTTATTATAAGAATGCATTTTTAAAGTGGATTAACAGACAATGGAATGCAAGATAGTACTAAAAATCTGTGACCAAAGGACTCAAAAATATAATGGTTAGTGAATAAAACTTGGGTGGCAAACTGAAGCATCATTATTCTATCGGGCCTCTAAAGTTTTGCAGCAGTGGGCCATGTAATTGGATGTTAATACTTAGGTAGCCTACATACAAAAATGTGATCATAGCTTATTTGATAGTCAAAAAAAAAATAAAAAATAAAAAGGATTTTGTCAGTTATGTAAGAGCTATCAAAAGACAAAATGACAACAAATTTAGTTTAAAGATCTAATTGGCTTTTATTTGTGATTCTAGAATTGGGCATCACCTCATTTCACACAATAAGCATTCTGTAGGCCCTGACAGCACAATTTGTTTTTGTAAGGTGAGAACAGGGAGACAGAATCATTTTAAAAAGCAGATTGGTTAACGTCAGGTTACTACAGGTTATTCTTGTAAAACCTAAAGCAGAGGGGACTTACTTTGGTGATTTGGATAAACTGAGCTCTTTCATTTTCGTTGCTGTGAATCTTGTATTTTCAGGAAAAACTATTCTGTCTGGAGATTTATCTGCTTCCTTAAAGTTTCAGTTTGATTATGTGGCACTTAACATGAATAATTCCAACTTTTTTTTTTTTTTTTTGAGACAAAGTCTCATTTTGTTGCCCTGGGTAGAGTGCTGTGGCATCATCATAGCTCACAGCAACCTGAAACTCCTAGGTTCAAGCAATCCTTTTGCTTCAGCCTCCCAAGTGGCTGGGACTGCTGGCACCTGTCGCAATGCCTGGCTAGTTTGAGTAATTCCATTTTGATTTGGTCTAGTCCATCCGGGCCTAGTTTAGGAGCTCAGTCCAAAACAATGGCCTCCCATAATTGAAGAGAACATTTTTGGTATGGTGGCTCATACTTGTAATCCTACCCCTCTGGGAGGCTGAGGCAGGTATATTGCCTGAGCTCACTAGTTCAAAACCAGCCTGAGCAAGAGCCAGACCCCATCTCTAAAAATAGCTGGGCATTGTGGCAGGCACCTGTAGTCCCAGCTACCTGGGAGGCTGAGACACAAGGATCACATAAGGCCCAAGACTTTGATGTTGCTGTGAGCTGTGACGCCATGGCACTCTACCGAGTGTGACAAAATGAGACTCTGTCTCAAAAAATAATAATAAAAAAAAAATTTTAAAGGAAGCATTTTCAAAGTTTGATTAAATTTTTTATATAAAAATAAAATGTAACCTGGTAAGTGATCTAGCACAATCAATGAGCTATTGGTATTTTAATAGAAAATAATTCTTGACAACTATGTGTTGTACATAGACACATCAATGATGTTAGACCTTAGTTTTAATTTAGTCAGGTTTCTTTAATCTCTATTAGTGACTTCCTTGGATAGTATTATTCAGCATAATTTAGTTAGTTTTATGAATAAGAAAAGGGAACCAAATATTGCTGAGAATTTGGTCGTAAGATTTTCAGAACTAATAGCCAAGCATTGTGGCAGGCGCCTGTTGTCCCAGCTACTTGGCAGGCTGAGGCAAGAGAATTGCTTAAGCCCAGGAATTTGAGGTTGTTGTGAGCTGTGATGCAATGACACTCTACCATGGGTGAAATAGTGAAATTCTCTCTCAAAAAAAAAAAAAAAAATTTTCAGAATTTTTATTTAGTATATTCAGAATATATTTGTCCCCTAATCTCATGGAGTCAGGCATTGTTTACTTCTACCTTAGTGAGAGCTTTCAAGAACTAGAACACAACAGGATAAATGTCTAATTATTCTGACACACTTTGAGATTTGCATTACAGAGGCTGCCACAAAGTTTGATTCATACTTACTGGTGCATTGCTTCTGAAATTGTGACTTCTACTCTGCCAAACAGCTCTGCAGATTTTCGAGATCTGTGATTACATCAACTCAGAGCATTTCGCCCTGAGAAATGAGTCCTGTTCCTACTTGCCTTCTCCCATCTCTGGCCTGTGACTGGACGCCAGCACTCTGAAAGCTGATCTGTTGTGCTTTTTCTTCCTTTGTGGTTTTGTTTTCACTGTAGAATAGATTACATTACTCTGTCTCTGTTAGAAGTACACACATCCACACTTAACATGTGACTCTGCAGTGCTTCCTGCCGTAGGCAGGATATTAACTCCCTCATCCCCTGTCTTGGGGCTTAGCTCAGTGACTGACTTTCGCCAGCAGGATGCTAGCAAGCATGATATAAGCTGAGGTTTGCTATCGTGGTTGACTTTCTCTTACTTTTTTGTCATCGTCATGAGAACAAGTTGTCCCAGGTAGCCTCAGGTCCAGAAGTGGAGCAGATCTGAACCCAGTCTGCATCTGAAACAGAGGCAGCCCAGCTTACTTGTACACATTTGAATCAGACAAATAAGTGTACAAAGAAGGATTTAGGAAGTTGTTATATAGCAGAAACAGTCATGTAAGTTTCAAGTTGGGCTACTCAGAGCTATCTACCTACAAATAGTCCATGATATGGGAAAGTTTGATAAACCTCTTCAACGACAACAAAAATGACATAGCTATTTTGTAATATTAAAACAAATCAAAGATACCCTGTAAATCTAATGAGCATCCTGTTTCTTCTGTTAACACAGCTTTTAATACAATATGGATTTGAATTTCTTCTTAGATGTTTATGAATATTCTCTTTCTTTTCTGCTGTCAATGGTATTATTTTCAAACAGTTCAAAACATAGTTTCCATACAAATATCGAATGATTATCTACCAGGAATTTACCTATTTCATTAATGAGGGAACAAGTAAGATAGCAGAACTGATTCTAACAGCATATGAGGAAAGTTACTTCTAGACATTAGCAAAATGAAAGTTACAGTAAGATTGCTAGTCTGTACCTAAAATTAGGGCAGTTAACATTATACTTTGAGGTTTTCTTTTCTACTGGACTGTGGAAGTAAATGAAAACAAAATGAAAAGAAGCAAAAGCTATTGTTCAGAAGGTGCTGTAGCAAAGGAGTCAGTTAGTGTTACTTGCATTTGGAGAAGACTCAGAGACCAGCAGAGGAGTAAAACAACTTTATAGTAGCAAAAAAGAAAGGCTTTGGAATATCCTGACTGAAGGCTTTTTGGAACAGAGGACCTAGAGACAGGGTTAACTAGAAATAGGGGAATCCGAGGTAATTGTTGCACTTGCTTATTTGGCTTTTCCTGGTTGCCCCTAAATTGGAAGCAGAAACAGGGATTAGGGAAACTGTTAGTTTTTTTTTTTTTTTACCTAGTTCTAGCCATTTAAGACTAATTATTGCAGGTGGAGGTTGTTCCTCTTCTTGGGTGGGTATTAGAGATAGTGGTCTGACTTGCTTTAAGTCAGGCTGGCTATGTCAGAAGGAGGCTAGCTTCTGGGGCTGATTACTATACATAGTAGATTGATTTCTTGGACTAATTCTTGCAGGCTGTGGATCAGAGATCTGTTTTTATATATGATCTGGTAACTGTCTATTTGTATATTCAGTCTTTCAGTAAAAAATTTTTACAAATTAACATACAACTTCACAGTGTTTGGACTCTATTCAAATAATAACTATTAAGTCAAATATGAGTACATTCTCCTAGAAAATTAAACAGTTCTTTGTGTAGGCCTATTAAAACAAGATTCTAGCATGACATTGAAAAGACATCCCACTTCTCCTTTACCTTATTTCCAAATTTTAGGTATTTTTTGACACTGTAGGGAAGGACAAATGTGGGAAATTGTCAGTACCATACAGGTCTAGAAAAACATAGGTAAGAACTGGACAAAAGCACTGTAATTATTTCAGTGTAAATTTAATTCAGGAGGAAAAAGCAGTGTCAGGAAGATCTATGTTGGGCACAGGTTTAACAGCACTCTCCAATCTGCTTTACCAATCATGAAACTTGTATTTTTAAATCTTTGTCTAATTTACTTCTTTAATTTATTTCTCAGCTGGTTCACAATTCAAGAGTTGATGAGACAGATGTTGTCTATTTTCCTCCTCACATCTGAACACTAATTACTTCCTACAAGGTTATCAGTCAATAACCAAATAAGATCTATATCACAGACTCTCTTGATCAATGGTACAGGGGAAACTGGAACTCAAAATGCCCCTTTTCCTCCTATGAGAATTGCATCCAAGATGATTGTACTCAGCTTTGCAAAGTTTGACCAAATTTCTTAAAATTCTCAAATTCTTTACTGGCTGGTGTCCAGAACCTACTGACTCATGTGTGTTGGATAATTAGAGAAAAATTTTTCTTTCCCAAAACACATAAGGAAGAAAGCATTCCATGCTCTTTTGGGTGTCTCTGGCATTATGTTACTTATCTATATATGCAGTTGTTAATCCTGGTAGGCATCTAATTGTAAACCAATATTCCCAAGACAATAGGATGGTATTGTTAATGGGAAAAAATATTCAAAAGGTATTATTAACTAAAATGCAAATTTAATTAACGGGCATAAATCATGAGGAAAATATCTATATTTACGTTCCAAGTTTTATTTGACCTGAGCCTTCTCAAATATCATTATTATGCAGCTTAATAATTACTACAGTGTAATTTGTGGCCAAAATATCAGCCACCTGTTTGTCCACTAGATGTCAGTACATTCCCACACTGAAATAACAGGTAGAATTTACATCTGGTGATGAAAAAGAAAAAAAAAATCTGTCTAATCTGTCTGAGTGAGATGTCATATACCTCTCTCCCTCCCAGTGGCATGAGAGATGTCACAACTATCTCTGTTCTCTTTCATGTCAGGTAGGATCAGATTGCTTTTTATCATTGGCTAACTGACATCTGCAAAGTCTTGTTTCAATAATCTCTTGCTTCTTTCTCATTAAACATGGCAGGCTCCAGTTGAATTTGCAAAGAGTAATCAATTCTTTGTTTTGCTGTGTTAAATTAGTGACACAGAATGGAATTGAATGCTGGGATCAGATGACACACAAATAAATGTATCTCTCAATCACATGGTCCATTTTTAATGACCCCCAGAGTAGACTATTACATACCCCATGACTATAGCTATACTGCCCAGCATTATTTCAGCTGATAGCCACTGGGATTCAATGGCATCCTCCCAACAAAGGCTCAGAGTATGTTTAGAATCATATACTTTTGATTTCATACAAGCAAATATTTTAATCAGGATGATCTTGGTGCAGTCTCAGAGGCATATATGTAGTGGATAATTATGGTTTCAGCTCTTTTCATGGGAAGAATTTATATTGGCAGTCTCTGAATCCTCTCTGGTTGAGTTAAAGCTATATTTATCTAGGTATGCTCTGAAGAACACTGGTCCTGGAGGATGTGAATAAATGACACTAAAATTATTAAGAGAGGAGAATTCCATGTAATATTCTTGGAAAAAAAAAAGAATCGATCATGTTTCTCTGATGTAGGACTTTTAAAAACCTTTGACATACTCCTGTGGAGACACCTAAGAAGTGTGAGATTTTCCAGGTTTTTTTGAACTTAGAATAATTATTTTATGGAGTATCTTGCTAAACAAGTTGATTTTGAACATGTGAAGAGATTTTTGGACTACAAATAGATACTTTGTCTCATATTCCCCTTCTACCTTTCTTTCTCTTTCCTTGCACATCATATATTGAGCACATATTATGTGCCAGGAACTATATGGGGGTAATGTAGTATTTTAGGTGCCATGCAAAGAACATAGTATATTACTGGGGCTTAATTTCCCCAGAAATGCATAGTAATCTGGTATCTCACTACATTTTACATTTTGAAGATTTCAAAGTCTGCAGATCACCTAAAATTGCCACTAGATCCATGTTGTATTGGGGAAGGATATAGTTCTCTGTGTAGTCAAAGGAACCCTTTCAACTGGTTTGAAATCTTTAGTGAGGGAGTGACAAGAAAAAAGTTCAGCCAATAGAAATTTATTGGGAAATTTTGGAGTTGTCTGCAGGACAGAGGTAAGTTTTGGAATAGAATTCAGTGATCCAAAGAGCCTGCCTTTGGAAACTACATATATGGGAGCATTAGAAGCAAGAACCAGTGTAAAAAACACACAGAGAAAAATAAAGGCATTCAACAGAAATATGCTGTGGCCAGTGGAAAGCAGGGCCTGAATGCTGGAAGGAGAATTGCTGGTTTGCTACTTCTCTCGTGTAAGCAGCAACAAGAACCTTCGTAAAATGCTTATTGAAATCTGAGCAATGGAAACCTCAGGCACAGAGGCAATAACACTTCGTGTCTCCTGGGAAGGGTTTGTGTGGTAGGCACCATCTGCTCTTAAATCTATCAATTTGCCCCAGAGCCATGTCCTGGAGATTGAGGATGCCTTCCTTCCCACATATGCTCACTCACTTCTTTTAACAGATTTCTTGTGTTTTCTTACAAAACTGCAGAGGAGAAAGGAGGAGAGAGTGTAGGAGCACAAAGTCACATTATTTACTTTAGTAGAACAATTAGGTAAGTGGCTAAGGTATGGGAATGAGCCTTATCAGGTAGAAAAATGAAGGTGTGTCCTGAAACTTCAATTAGAAGTCATGGGCTGTGATAGGTAAAGTGAAGGCATTAAACAATCATTCATGTGCAGTCTTCACTTCACCAGCTTCAAATACAAAATAAAATTATTTTTTAAAAAGCGCTTCTAGATATTAGAGGCATCTCATTTTATTGTACTTTATCGAGTTTTTCAGATATGGTGCTATTTATAAGTTGAAGGTTTGTGGCAACCCTGGGTTGAGCAAGTCCACAAGCACCATTTTCTTTCTTTCTTTTCTTTCTTTTTTTTTTTTTTTGCAGTTTTTGGCCGGGGCTGGGTTTGAACCTGCCACCTCTAGTATGTGGGGCCAGCGCCCTAGTCCTCTGAGCCACAAGTGCTGCCCAAATTTTAATTTTTTTATTTCTTTTTTTTTGTTGTTTTTGCATTTTTTTGGCTGGGGCCGGGTTTGAACCCACCACCTCTGGCATATGGGGCCAGCACCCTACTCCTTGAGCCACAAGCACTGTGCAAAAAGCACCATTTTCTTAACAGCATATGCTCATTGTGTGTCTGTGTCACATTTAGATAATTCAAATTTTTCATTATTGTTATATCCACTATGGTGATCTGTGATCGATGATCTTTGATAATACCATTTATTTATTTATTTATTTATTTATTTTTACGCTTAAAGTGAATTTATTTAACAAAATACACAAAACAACTTATTATTTATTCATTTTTTTACATATAAATGTGTTTATTAGATTTCCACTTTTTGCCTTCACAAAATTTAAAAGGCTTAAAATTTCATAATAATAACAATTTTTAAGATAAGGACTAGAAACAAAAACCTTGTAAAGAACAAGTGAAGATAAATACATTCAGAATGATATTACTATTATAATTGTTTGGGGGAATGAATGATGCTAACATAAGATAGTGAACTTAATTGTAAGCATTCTGTGTTGTGACTGCACTGCTTACCAGCCATTGTCTCTTCTCTCTCCTGCTCCTGCGCCTCCTGAGTCACAACAGCATGGAAATTAGGCCAATAAACAACCACACAATAGCCTCTTAGTGTCCAAGTAAAAGGAAGAGTTGCACGTCTTTCATTTTGAACCAAAAGCTAGGTGTGATCATGTGAGGAGAGGCATGTCCAATGCTGACAGGCTGAAGGCCAGGCCTCTTGCACCAAACAGTTAACCAAGTTAGGAATGAAAAGAAAAACTCTCAAAGGAAATTAAAAGTGCTACTTCAGTGAACATCTGAATGATAAGAAAGTAAAACAGACTTATTGCTGATATGGAGAAAGTTTTAGTGGGCTGGATAGAAGATCAAACCATCTATAATATTTCTTTAAGTCAGAGGCTGATCTGGAGAAAGACCCTACCTAACTCTCTTCAATTCTATGAAGGCTGAGAGAAGTAAGGAAACTGCAGAAGAAAAGCTGGAAGAGGTTGATTTATGAAGTTTAAGGAAAAAAATCATCTCTATCACATAAAAGTGCAAGGTGAAGTAGCAAGGGCTGAGGGAGAAGCTGCAGCAAGTTATCCAGAAGCCCTATCTAAGACAATTGATAAAAGTGGCCATACTGAGTGACAGATTTTTCATGTAGACTCAGTAGTCTTCTACAAGAAGAAAATGTCATCTAGGATTTTTTTATATATAAAAAAAGGTAAATGCTCAGTGTCAAAACTGTAAAGGATAGGCTGATTTTTTGTTAGGGGTCAATGCAAGTGATGACCTTAAGTCAAAGTTAAAGTTTATCTACCCTTCTAAAAATCCCAGGGCTCTTAAGATTTACCCAACAAATGCGAATAATGTAAGCTAATCCCATGTACCCTTATACTAACCTGAAATTAAAAAAAAAAGGAATTTGGGAAATTAACTCTGCCTCTCCTCCATAAGTAGAACAACAAAGCCAGGATGACAACCCAGCTGTTTAAAGCATGGTTTATTGAATATTTTAAACCCACTGTTGAGATCTATTTTTGAGACATAAGGATTTCTTGTAAAATATTGCTGCTCACCGATAATGTACCTGATTACCCAAGAGCTCTGATGAAGATGGACAAAGAGATTAATGTTGTTTTTGTACCCATTAACAAAACATCCATCCTGCAGTCCATAGATCAAGAAGTAATTTTGTGACTTTCAGGTCCTATTATTTAAGAGATACATTTTATAAACCTATAGCTGTCATAAGTAAAGACTTCTGTGATAGATATGTGCAGAAAAAATTGAAAATGCAATGGAAAGGATTCATTAAGAACATTCATGATTTGTGAGAGAAAGTCAAAATGTCAACATTAATAGTAGTTAACAAGAAGTTGATTTCGGGCGGTGCCTGTGGCTCAAGAAATAGGGCACTGGCCCCATACACCAAGGGTGGCAGGTTCAAATCCGGCCCCAGCCAAGACTGCAAAAACAAAAGAACAACAAGTTGATTCCAATCCTCATGAATGACTTTGGGGTCTTCAAGACTTCATGGGAAGAAGTAACTGCAGATGGCACATGTAGTAGAAATAGCAAGAGAACTAAAATTAGAAGTGGAGTCTGAAGAGATGACAGAATTGCTGCAATCTCAAGATAAAACTTGAATGGATAAGTTGCCTCTTACGGATGAGGTAAGAAAATGGATTCCTGAGGTGGAAACTACTCCTGGTGAAGATGCTGTGAACATTGTTGAAATGAAAACAAAAAGGATTTAGAATATTACATACAAATTGCTTAAGCAACAGCAGAGTTTGACAGGATTAAGTTTGATTTTTGAAAGAAGTTCTACTATAAGTAAAATGCTATCAAACCAACATCACAGGCAATAGAGAAGTCTTTCATGAAAGGAAGAATTAATCAATGTGGAAAACTTTATAGTTTTATTATTAAAAAAAATTTTTATAGGCCTTCCATCCTTTACCAACTGCTACTCTGATCAGTCAGCAATCATCAACATCAAAGCAAGACTCTGCTAGCAAAAAGGTTATAAGAAGGCTGAGATGATCATTAACATTTATAGCAATAAAATGTTTTTAGTTAAGGTATATACGTTGATTTTTTAGACATAAAGCTATTGCACACTTAATCGATTACTGTACAGTGTGTAAATGTTTTTATGTGCACATGGAAACCAAAAAATTCATGTGATTTTCTTTATTGTGATATTTGGCTATATTTGGAAAGAACTCATAATATCTCTAAGTCATATCTATACATACAGAAAACTGGATATATTATAAATGTAAAACTTGATGATTTTTCATGAACTGGATATTTTTTTTGACCAATACCCAAATCAAGAAACAACACATTAGTAGGGCTCCTGAAGTCCTTGGTTCTCATCTACTCATTACTCCATGCCAAGAGTAACCCCTTTTCAGCTTCTAATAGCACAGATTGAGAACTCTGTTACAAGAGATAAGAAAGCATGCATAGATGTCATGCTTCTCTCTCTCATTGTCCATTCCCAGGTCTAGCCTATGAGCACCAGCAGTTTAGCCCTACCACCTTGCAAAGGAAAAGTCTAGTGCATGTACCTACCTATAGCCATGTCTGTGGCTGCCCTCTGAGATGTAATCTGTTGCAGCATGTCACACATGGTGCATCAGGTCCTGAGAGACAAAGACCAGTATGTCATAGACTTACCACATTGCAGGTTTATCACAACAGCGTATGCTCACAGGACTAGTTCTTGCCATATGCATACAAAGACAAATGCCCCACATCCCATGCTCCCAAGCCAGCTAGATTTGGTGACATTTTGGCCCCAGATCCTCACATGCAGTGCTCATCACAGATATTGTTTAGTCTATACCAAAAATTGGGCCTTGCTTTGTAGTCTGAGTCTCACTTTAGATTCTCCACTCCACTCAGATAGTGAGTCTTCTCAAAAAGACTTCTCTGGAATTTTCCTGCCACCTGGTCTCTGCCAGGGTAAATGTGGCCTACTAACTGTGTCTAAAAGTTGCATCTCAGAATGTAATACCCCCATATATGGCACCTTGGCATACTGAATATTTTAAGCTGAAGGAAATTGAGAAAAATCACAGAAGCATCTCTCCTTTCATCTCCTCTCCTCTCCTCCCCTCCCCTCCCCCTCAACTCCTCTCTCTCTCTCTCTATCTCTCTTCACTCCTCTCCACCGGTCCCCTCTTCTCTCTCTCTCCGTATAGACACACAGACACACGCACATATATATTTGAAAAATTGAAGTAATTACTAGATTCGTCTTCTTTTCCATACAATGGCCTAGGAAGAGTTATAGATTACTTCTAGTACCTCC
>CAUYRH010002370.1:0-38284 GCA_963574655.1 Perodicticus potto
AAGTAATGAGAAAGTCTCTTGAATGTTATCGCAATCAGGTTGATGAAAATATCTCTGATTGTATCTGAAGCCCGTACACTGTACCCCATGATTGAATTATTGTACACAGCTATGATTCAATAAAAAAAAAAAAAAAAAAAACCATGTCACATCTACTCACAGCCTGTTAATGTGAATTAGTTCCTTCCTGAAGCTTCTTGAACCACCTTAGACCCTGATGGAGCCAGTTTCTTATTGGGCTGAAGATTATGTAGGTCTAGAAAACCTTGAGGGACACAGAGCCAGTAAAGACCAGTAAAGCATCTTACAATCTTCTTGCTGTGTGAAAAACAATGTAACTTCCTCTTATATCATTCATGGTAAACACGTGTCCTTCAAAGCAGCATTATATGTTTGGATGTCAGACCTACTTTGATACTCGATATGCAAAGATATTTACAACTGAATTATTTTTTTAATTCCATGAGAACTGGGACAAAGAAGTTTATTGTGTGGTTTTGTTCTCTTTGTAATGATAGAGGGATGGTTAACTTTCTGGGTGCGGCTTTGAACACTAGACAGTTCTATTTCGAAATATGCAAAAAGGGAACGCCAGTTTTATGAACATTTGGCTCATATTGCTTCTCTGCCACTTTCTCCAGGAATGCCCCAGCGGTGTTGTTAATGAAGAAACCTTCAAAGAGATTTACTCTCAGTTCTTTCCACAGGGAGGTAAGTACAAATGTCGACTTGTTAACATCCTCTTTGAGTTAGAGTTATGCTTGCCATCTTGACTTTGGGTTAATTTTTCATAGGATGACTCTACATTTTTAATCTTTATGTAAAATAATTAATTCATAGCATGCAAGTACATATCATTTTGAATGTATCATAAAAGCAAGCTGCTTACAAATTATCAAATATCCAAGAGGTCGCTGTTGAGTTTAATACAAGTATTACTGTGTGCCTGGTACGATGCAAAATGCTTTCTGCCTACTACAAGGGCCCTTAAATGCCTCAGAGCTCTTTTGTAGGCAATATAGGTCCCATTTGATTCTTTCAGCTCTCAAAATTAGGACAAATGTAATTATTCTCAATTTACAGATGTGAAATCTGGGGCTTAGCAAAGTCGAATGGTTTGCTCAGGGCTACATAGCAACTCAGTGGCAGATCTGGGTCATGACCCAGATTTTCTGCAGCCACACCTAGTGCACTGTCTGCTGTCACTCTTTCCACAACTCATTACTATGTTCCCCTCATTGGAGAAAATTAAAATCACCCTAGATATTATTTTAATCTAAAACACGGGCAGCACAACAATCACACATGTCCTTTAAATGAGCTTGGAGAGGTGCATTTTCCTCTAGACTTTGTAGTTTTCCTGTCAATTGTCCAACAGAGGCCCAGCTCACACATGTCCCACAGCCAACTGTGTCCCCTGCTTTGTGTGAGGTGCTGATAACATGGGAGGAATAGGAGGAATGGGATGTGATCCCTGCCCCAAAATATTTTAAAGTCTTTGGGGACTTAAAAAATAGTGTCCTGAGAGCACAGTGTGGGCCTAATTAGACCAGTTGAAGGTCAAGGAGGGGATAAAAAGAGGCTTTTCAGATAAGCTGAGTCCCTCGCCACCCAGCAGCCCTAGCTATGACCCTTCTGTCTGCCTCCCGCATAAATGTGCAAAATAAGATGCAGAGAGTTTAGTCTTTTGCCAAAGTATATAGTTCTTTCCCTCCCCAATTCTACCTCTTAGGAGAAGTTTGACTTCTATGTGTGATGTCCTCCAGCTGTAAATGGCAGGGGGACATGACATTTTAGGCAAATGTAGTGTAAGTGAAGAGTGAGAAAGTAGTATTGGGGTCGGCCTTTGTGGGAAACTGGCACAATTTAAGGATGGATGGGGTAGATTACAACAGGTGAATTGTCCTAGGGACTTATGAACACTATGTTAAAGAACAGAGACTGTATCCTTCAGGCCACCCAAAGCTACTGATGGGTTGAAGCAGGAGGCCTTCGAGGCAGATTTGTATTTGGGACACTTTCCACAGAAAGCTCTGTAGAAGATGAACTTGAGACTGGCAATATCACAGGCAGGGAGAATAATCAGAATGTTATTTCAGGGGGCGAAACAAGGTCTTTAGCCAGAACATATGCAGTAGGAATGGAGAAGTAGGAACAGATTACTCATATTTAGATGGTGAGAACAGCACAGTTTGGAGGTCATCTTATTATATGTGGCAAAAATTTATGGAGAGAGGAGGTTGCCACAACTTCCAGGATCCATCACAGACACTGGGTGATTAGTCACAGGAGAGGTGGGGGGACAGCAATCTCAAGTTTGGATAAATTACATTTGATGTGCCCATGGGGTCTTAGGCTCAGTATGTTGGCACAAATCTAAGACGCACAGGAAAAGTTAGACAAACAGATGAGATTTGATAATTATTTACCAAGAAGTGGTGGATAAATCCTGATGTAGAGGAGGTTTTCAGGGGAAACATGAAAACTTGTGAACTCCATGAGTCAAGCATGAAACTTCGGAGTAGACGTGAAGGACCATGAAAAGGAGAAGGGACCCCTGCGGGGGACGGAGAATGGACAGCCGGAGATACAGGAATAGCACAAGTGAGATGGGTAGTTCAGAAGTGAAGGGAACGAAGACATTAAACCCCAGAGGCTGGTAAGGAGGGCAAGGTGGCCTTGGGATGTGGCCACGCACAGGTCATCGTTGGAGGCATCAGAGCTGCTCTAATCAAGGGCCAGGGAGTGGGGCCCACAGGCAGAAGCCACAGTGCAGAGGGCGAAAGGAAACGCGGGAAGTAAGAAAACAGACAACCAGGAGAGACAGCACTTTTTTTCTTTTCCCCTGGGACACAGTCCCACTATGTCACCCTCGGTAGAGCGCTATGACATCATAACTCACAGCAACCTCAAGTTCTTGGGCTTAAGGGATTCTCTGGCCTCAACCTCCCAAGTGCTGGGACTACAGGTGCCCGCCACAATGCCTGTCTATTTTTTGTTGCAATTGTCACTATTGTTTAGCAGGCCCAGGCCGGGTTCAAATCCACCTCCCTCAGTATATGTGGCTTGCTCCCTAACTGCCAAACTATGGGTGCTGAGCCTGCACTTCCAAGAAACAGGGCTGGTCTAGCAAGGAGGTGAGAAGGAGGTAAATAGTACCAGGGAGCTATAGCTGGAGGAATTTATTTTTAAAATAGAAAAGGCCAGAACTTGTTTATATACAGAGAAGGAGCTGGTAATGAGGAAGATGGTAAAGTATCTCAAGAATGGAAGAAAAAGTATCCAATGTACTCAACTCTGCTATGAAACCAATATATAATCACCCACATTTCCACATGAAAGCTATAACCCAACAACAGCCCAAGATGAAGGGGAAATAGGAGGGGGAGGGGCGGGGGAAGGATAGGTGGAGAAAGGGTAATTGGGGGGACCACCCCTATGGAGTACAAGGGTACATGTCAAAACTATTAAGTGTAGAGTATAAATGTCTTAACAAAATAATGAAGAAAGTGCTATGAAGGCTACAGGAAACAGTTTGTTGTAAGTATTTCAAATTGAATATAAAACCAGCACGTTGTATGCCATAAATGTATTAATGTAGACAGCTATTATTTAATGAAAAAATAATAATGATAATAAATAAAGAAATAGATAGGAGAGAGATCATAAGTAGAGTCCAGATCTGGAGGAGTCACCAGGTGGTTCAGAGGCAAACATGAGCCAGGAGTGGTGGAAGATGGTGTCACCCCCAGAGAGGCCATCTGTCCCTCACGTCAACTGTGACCTCTCCTCAACACGGGACAGCCATTGCTTCTTTTTATGCTCCTGGCCAGAGCTGCTCAGCCACTATGTTGCCAACCCATTTTTTTACTTTCCACTGGAAGGAGCCATGATCTTCTCCAGCCAAAGTAACTGTAGTGCTCTCTGAACTGGCCTCTGTCATTCCGTCACCTCCTCTCCCAGTCATGGTCTATTCTCAAAATGAGCTGGAGTGATCGTGTTAAAGGGCGAATCAGAACATGTCACCGTCCAGCTCAAAACCTTCCATCCCACTGCAGCATAAGCCACAACCTATGTAGCAGCCTCTGTCCCTTGTCCTGTTTCTGCCATGCCCTTTCCATTCTCTGACCTGACTCACTCCGCCCCAGACACAGGGGCCCCCTTGCAATCCTGCCAGCACACCAGCTACGGTGCTGCTCCTGAGCCTTTGAACTTGCCTTTCCCTCTACCCGAAATTCTCTTCTCTCAAATTTCCATCTCAATATCTCACCCTTTTGCTTTTTCTCAAATTCCACCTTCTCAGTGAGGCCTTCCCTCAACACTGCCTGAAATCGCAATGCCTTGAACATTCCCCATCTCCTTCTCCCGTTTTATATTTCTCAGCATGCCAGAGGGTCTAATAACATATATTTCACTTATATCAGGTTTTGTTTTTGTTTTTGTTTTTACTATCTCTCTCCCCATTAAAAAGAATGACAGCCCCAAGGGAACAGAGATTTTCCTTGCAGTTTATGGAATAGTCACCTACAGGAAACAAGGCTCGATCAGGGCTTGTAATGTAAATGAGCAAATGAATGACAGCCCCTCACCTGGTGTTTATAACTACATATCAGGATATTATCTCTAGAAGGAATTCTGAAAAGTGTATGCCACTTAAATATGTATTTGTTTTTCATACGAAGGTTAGCTTCCATTTTGATTTGTAATCCACTTAATTGCTGATGCTTTAGCAGGTCTGAGATAATTTTGTGCATCAATTGTCAAACCGGAAATTTTTATTGACCATGGTCTTTTAAAAGAATTAAACTAGAATTCTGAGAGAACACAGGGACATCCATTGTGACATGGATTGAGAGTGGCAATTGCTACCCCCCCATCTCATTACTCCAGTGCGCGGGGAGGGCGATTCTAAGCTGATCCTAGCTGTCAGTGGCCAGGATTGTAATGGGTCCAGTGTCTGCATTAATGAAAGAGTAATTTGGGGTATTATGTAATTTCTAAATTACTTAAAACTCATGGGGTTGGTTTCAGAAAAATCACATTTACCATCTGAGTGTCTGCTGACAGATCAATAGGCATTAATGTCCAAACACCAGCACAAGTGGAAATCCTTTTTCTTTTTTTTTTTTTGAGACAAAGTCTCACTATGTCGCCCTCAGTAGAATGCCATGGCGTCACAGCTCTCAGCAACCTCAATTTCTTGGGCTTAAGTGATTCTCTTGCCTCAGCCTCCCAAGTAGCTGGGACTACAGGTGCCCGCCACAACCCGCGACCATTTTTTTGTTAGAGTTGTCATTGTTGTTTTAGCTGGTCCAGACTGGTTCAAGCCCACCAGGCCTCGTGTATGTGGCCGGTGGCACCCTAACCACTGAACTACGGGCGCTGAGTCACAAGTAGAAATCTTGAAGTTTTCCTTTCATTATTTCAAATACAGTTATTACATGGTGCAAATTAGACAGGGCTGCATATTAAAATTTTATGTTTATTTGAAGAATAACATTTCCACTAGAGAACATGTGCATAAGTACAGAACATCAACTTTTCAAAGGATTCTTGTTAAGAAAATCCAAAGAGAATTTAGGAAAAAAATCACTTTAGCACTCTCAAAAATGCTTTGGTTATTCATGTTCATTGAATGCATAAATCTAAAAGCATCTGTTATCACTAGAGGAAATGAAATATTTTAAAGGAGGATGATTTGGAATTTAAAAAATTAATATGATAGATGCCAACTATTTCTTACATGAGGCCAGACACAGAGAAGCATCCTAAGAAAGAATG
Source organism: Perodicticus potto (assembly GCA_963574655.1). Taxonomy (NCBI): domain Eukaryota; kingdom Metazoa; phylum Chordata; class Mammalia; order Primates; family Lorisidae; genus Perodicticus; species Perodicticus potto. Next base: position 5,782 of record CAUYRH010002370.1, read on the forward strand.
CGATCTCTGATGGCGGCAAATTCACATCGTGGGCATCCTCACACTTCCCCATTTAGGATGATACCCTGAAAACAACAGGGGTCTGTCATTATGAGGAGTAAGAATAGTGGGGTTTGTAAATCACAATCACTCATCATTTCCTCCAGGAAAGTGCTTTGTCTTATCTGCGGAATCTCCTGCAATGTCTTGGTTTTCTCGGTTGCTGAGTAAGACAGTCTATCAAGCACATGTTTGGTGCTCCAGATATCAGCACAGGATTGAACAGAAGCCCCTGTTTGCAGGGCATAAATACACCTGCTATCAAGCAAGCAGAGCAGGAATGGCTTGTGGCTGCTGTTGCCCTTCTGGTTACAGCGATACTTTTTCAACTGCACATATAGTAGAAGATTAAGTGTGTATGTTTTTAGCTCACTAAATGTCTTAAAAGCCATAAACATCGTACTTTCCTAGGCTATGCCTCGTTGTGTTGTAGGAATTTTACATACACCTTGATCACTCTACACATCTGCTAAAATAGCCATTGAAGAAAAGAATGAATGAATGAATTCAACTCAGAAGAATTTAGGTCAACAAGCATTTATTGAGCAGCTGCTGCATGCAAAGCACTTGAATTACATAGTGGGTTCTGTGGGCATAAAGATGAACAAAACATAAACAAAAACCCCACCCACTGAGGATTCTTCCTGTGCTAGGGCAGTATGTCTAACAGTCTTCAGCATGATTTATAGAAGACAGAAACTTCTATTCGTGCATACGAATGGGTCTTACCATAATAACAAGGGCATGAATTGAGTATTTGAATGCATAAGCTAATTATGTACCTTGTGCTAGAATTCAGGTGGGAGTGGAGTTTTGGGGAGGGGGAGAAAGAAATCAACCAGATTAATTTGAAACCACAAATCTGAACATGACAATCAAGAGTATTTGTTCAAGTAGAATGAACAAGTAATTCAAGTGTTAGTCGGTGTCATCATTGTGGTTTGGAAATTGGGTTACGAACAGTGGACTAAGTCTAGAGTCCTGAGTTTGTGGGTAGACTGCTGACACCAGGGATGTGACCTCAAGTGGTTTATTTTTCTGGACCTCAGGTTGATCTTCTATAAAATGTGGGAGTCGGTTTAAAAGAATCCATAGATTTTTATTTTTTTTTCCTTTCTAATATTTGTTTGTTTTTATTAGAATAGATTTAGGGACAAAAGTGTTGTTTTTTTAACATAGATGAATTATGTAATTCAAATTATATAATTTTTTATTAAATAATAGCTGTGTACATTAATGCAATCATGGGGTACAATGTACTGGTTTCATATACAATCTGAAATATTTTCATCAAACTGGTCAACATAGCCTTTATGGCATTTTCTTAGCTATTGTGTTAAGACCTTTATATTCTGCATTTAGCAAATTTCACCTGTACCCTTCCTTGAATAAACTTTTAAAAGCAAACAAGTACACCAACGACTGTAACCTGTAAATATCATTCTGAAGCAAATAATCCAATTCAACCAAAATTAGATTTAAAAGCATCTAGGCCAAGGCAGGATGATTGGGTGAAGCCAGGAGTTTGAGAACAGTCTGAGCAAGACTAGAATCAGGTAACAAAAAATAGACAAATAAGAAAAATAAGCAAGGCATGGTGCCTGTAGTCCCAGCTACTCAGAAGGCTGAGGCAGGAGGATGGGTTGAGCCCAGGAGTTTGAGGCTGCAGTGAGTTATCACGACACCACTGCACTCTAGTCTGGGAGACAGAGTAAGACTCTAGCTCCAAAAAAAAAAAAAAAAAAAAAGGTGATTAAAAAAATAAAAGTAGTTCTGTTTCAAACATGTTAAACAGGAAGTTCCTGCAGCACCAACCCATAGGGGAAAGGAGAGAGATGTAAGCTGGAGATGAAGATGCAGAGGTCATCGCCACAAAAAGGAAAGCAAAATCCATGTGAGGGGACAACCCTACCCCTACGGAGAGTTCAGATCAGGAAGGGAAAGAAGACAAGGACAAGACACAGGGCAACACTGACAATTTAAGAGGAACCCACAAGGGAGATTGAGAGGGCAGGGTGGGGAGCCAGGTGGGAGCCAGGTGGGGAGCCAGGTGGGGAGTCAGGTGGGAAGTCAGGTGGGGAGCCAGGTGGGGAGCCAGGTGGGGACCCAGGTGGAAGTCAGGTGGGGAGCCAGGTGGGGAGCCAGGTGGGAAGCCAGGTGGGAAGTCAGGTGGGAAGTCAGGTGGGAAGTCAGGTGGGGAGCCAGGTAGGAGTCAGGTGGGAAGTCAGGTGGGGAGCCAGGTGGGAAGTCAGGTGGGAAGTCAGGTGGAAGCCAGGTGGGGAGTCAGGTGGGGAGCCAGGTGGGAAGTCAGGTGGGAAGCCAGGTGGGAAGTCAGGTGGGAAGTCAGGTGGGGAGCCAGGTGGGAAGTCAGGTGGGAAGTCAGGTGGGGAGCCAGGTGGGGTGGGAAGTCAGGTGGGGAGCCAGGTGGAAGTCAGGTGGGGAGTCAGGTGGGGAGCCAGGTGGGGGCCAGGTGGGAAGTCAGGTGGGGAGCCAGGTAGGAGTAAGGTGGGAAGTCAGGTGGGGAGCCAAGTGGGGGCCAAGTGGGAAGTCAGGTGGGAAGCCAGGTGGGGAGCCAGGTGGGGGCCAGGTGGGGAGCCAGGACATAACGTGTAACTGAAGCCAGGTGAGGAGAACTTAGAGAAGAAGGGAGTGTGGGAGTCTGAAGACTGATTTCTGATAGCCCTTCAACTTCTAAAATTTCTTTAATCCCAAAATTAGAGATCTTAACTTGAAAAATGAATGACTTCTGTAGAATTCCTTAAAGAGATCTTGAAGTGATGTTTTCCTAACTACGGAAGAAGCCTCGTATAACCACAAGTCTGCAATAGTGAAATATTAGATTTTGCTCTGGAAAAGTTTGCCTGTAGCATTGGATTGGAAACTGATATAGAATTCATAATCTGAAATGAATTTTCAACTGCAGATTGGACAATTTGTGGCATTTGGATCAAAGGGCTGGGTTCAATGTTAATTTTCCCTACGGACTCATGATAAAGTAACCTGATAACATGCAAACACTAACCTGTTAGGTACATAATGAGGGGAGACTTTTTTGTGTTGGGCAAGGTCGTCCAGCCTTCTGGTCAGCAGAGCCCTCAAAGCACCCAGGGAAATAGGGCGAATGGGATCTTGATTTCCCCAAAATAGTTTTCTGTTAAGAAGCATAAAAATAAAATGGTAAGAAATTCACTGCCAATGAAAATCTAAGAAATAGCCCTTGTCAGCTTCTATGCTGATTTTACTGCATTTCAAGAACTATTTCTAATATAGAATTTTATAATTTCCAGGTATCAGAAATGGATAAACTATTTATGGAAGTTATAATAAGATCACAAGAAGATTGTTTTATCTATTGTCTTAAAATATGGTGACCAAAGATGAACCTTTTAGAGATAGTTTTTTTTCTACCATTAAATAAACACTCTAATTTTTACCGGGGGGGGGGAAGGGGGACACAAAATGGGTGTGTGTCAACTACACTGTGCTCCCATCCTGGGTGCAGCCCTGTACCACATGATCAGAAGGTAAAACGGTTCCAGAACAGTATTAGTACTTATCTCCATGGAACACTTCCCAGGTGCCAGGCACTGTTCTACGTGCTTTAAACTTATCAGTTCAGGCTCGCTGCCTGTAGCTCAAGTGGCTAAGGCGCCAGCCACATACACCAGAGCTGGCAGGTTTGAATCCAGCCTGGGCCTGCCAAACAGTAATGACAACCACAACCCAAAAATAGCCATGCGTTGTGGTGGGCGCCTATAGTCCCAGCCACTTGGGAGGCTGAGGCAAGAGAATCGCCTAAGCCCAAGAGTTGGAGGTTGCTGTGAGCTGTGACACCACAGCACTCTACCCAGGGGGACAGCTTGAGGCTCTTGTCTCAAATAAATAAATAAATAAATAAATAAATAAATAAATAAAGTTATGGGTTCATTTTGTCTCAGCAACCCTGTGAAATAGGTATGATAACGTGCAGGACGGACAGAAAAGGAGAAATCAGTACAGTATTAGCCTAAGAAGGCTTCGCGGAAGAAAGTAAAAGGCACAGACTGCCAGGGATTCAGCATGTTCCTTGTTGGGGTAACAGTAGGCAATGGGGATGATTAGGTCTTGGCCAGGAAAGTTAGGGTAGAAGCAGAAAGTCCTACTGAGAGGTGGTAACACAGAGAAAAATGAACCCTAACGTAAATTATGAACTTTAGTATAATGTAATAATAATGGACAGTGGTTATGGACTCATCAAGCGTAACAACTGTACCACAGTATCTCCAGATGTTAATAATAGAGGAAACTAGGGGATGAGGTGGTAAATGTGGGGACTCTGTACTTTCTGCTCCATTTTTCTGAAAGCCGAAAACTGCTCTAAAATAATAAAGTCTGTTTTGCTCTAAAGCAATAGGACATCAAAGAAAAAAAAGGCAAACTTTACTCAGAAGCCAAAGAAGAAAAAGGGAGCCCTGTGGCCACGTGCGGAAGGACTGAGGGTCTGGCCTACTGAAGTCCCAGAGGACAGGTGTGCTGTAGGCAGGGGCTTAGATCTAGCAGGTGACAGCAGCCTTAGAGACATAGACACAAAAATTGGACCTGGAGAATGCACACAAAAATTTCAAAGGAGTGTGGCATCACACCATGGGGCAGTGGGTTTTCAAACCTATTAGAATCATCCAAGGAGTTTCAAATCCCAGTGTAGGCTGCACCTCACATCAATTAAATCAGCATTTTGGAGGATGGGACATGGGTATCAGTCACTATTGAAGCTCCCCAGGTGACTCCAATGTGAAGACAAATTTGAGAACCACCAACCAAGGGTTAGCCTTCCATGTGTTGACTCTAGTGAGGCGACCATATGGCTCAGTGGATCCGGATGAGTAGAGGTGGATGGATAAACTTGGGATGCAGGGTTAATGGGCAGGTAAGAACAACACTTACCTATTTGGTGCAATGGGCATAGTCGTCACAAACAAAACTATGTGAGATTGCCTTACCTATCTGGAGTTCCCCACTGGTTTTTAGGCCTAGAAAGATCGTGGAGCCTCTTCCTGGAAAAAGAACTAACAGATACACCAGCTGATTAATTTCAAGAGCATGCTTCAGAAATGTGGTTACATCATATGACTCCTACGCAAACAAATCCCATTTGTGGGGGGGGAAAATCCTATATTTGATGTAAAACTGAAGAGTACTGAAAGGCTCAAAGTGTCCAAAAATACCATGGTCCTAAAATTCTCACTACTAGAATCTCTAATATAGTACATAATAAAATAAAACAACAAATGCGGTGCCCATGCTCAGTGGGTCCCATATACGGAGGGTGGTGGGTTCAAACCCAGCCCCGGCCAAACTGCAACAAAAAAATAGCTGGGCATTGTGGTGGGCGCCTGTAGTCCCAGCTACTTGGGAGGCTGAGGCAAGAGAATCGCCTAAGCCCAGGAGCTGGAGGTTGCTGTGAGCTGTGACGCCACAGCACTCTACCGAGGGTTAATAAGTGAAACTCCGTCTCAAAAAAAAAAAAAAATTTTTTTTTAAATAAAAAATAAAAATAAAAAAACAAGTACATAACAAAATGATGTGTATATTGTGTCCAAAAGACCTTGGTAAAATGCATACTTAATGGTAATAACCCTCCCTCGGTATACTAACGTAACTTGTGGACGGCTTGGTGGCACTGGACTACAAAGAGACTGTACAGGTAAATTTCTGACTGAATGTCTGGCTTTGGCAAAACTATGGAACAGGCAATATATACTTTTGGTACCACTTCACCCTCTTTTGCCCAATCCTTCTCCTGTGAACTTTTCCTGATTATTCTTAATCCACCTGTAGTAGAAAGAGTTTGTGTTCTCTGGGTGTCTGTGGGTCCCCTACATTTCCCAGCCTCCTTTGCAGTTGTTTGGGGCCAGTGACTAGTCACCTCTAACTTCAGCAGCCGTAGGAGGCATCACTTCCAGAGCAATGCATCCAAGAGCTATATGCCTCCTCCATCTCCCACTTTCCCAGTTGCCGTGACCCTGAAAGCCACACATCCTGCATGGCAGAGCTATAAGGGAGAGGACAGCAACCAGCTCATGCAAGACCATGACAGGAGGGAAAAATAAACGTTCATTGTGTGAAGTCATTGAGAGCTCTGTGTTTCGTTTGTTACTGCAGCATTGCCTATCCCATGCAGACTAATGCACCATCTATGTTACTGTAGCCTATGTGATGATTGTGTACTTGGTTGCCCATCACCATTAGAAACCAACTGAAAAAATAGGCACAGAGTGAGACAAATAGAATAAAACCACTATCTCTATTACTGACAAAATGACACTGAAGAGCACAGTTGGAATCCCTAACCTCCGTGAATTGAACATAAAGCCAAATCTGCACGTCTCCTTCTGCAGGGGGCCAAGCTTGCTATGTGACATAGGTGACAAAAAGCAGATCACAAGGATGTGCGCCTCTTACAGATCACTGTAGAGAGGTAGCTCCCCAAAACAAAGGACCCAAAGGGCTCACTCCCAACCCGTCAAACAGATGTCCTTTCTGCCCCCTAGGAGTTTAATTAAAGGGTGAGGCAAGAGGCCAGGAGAATTATTCAAGGGAAGCTCCCAGTGAACAAAGAGGGAGGTGCCAGGAATTCTACTCTCTAACACTTCCTGAGCTCTTTAACAGGCTTCCAGCTTTCTGTTAGAATAAACCCTGGCCCTGGTGTCAGGTGGGATTCTGTCCCTGACTCACCACATGCAAGCCATGATGTGAAGAAATGGCCGCCCTCAGTGAGTGGTGATTGGTGCACCAGGAGGCTCTTCTTAGAAAGCAGGAGGAGGCAAGGAGGGAGCGACAGTCGGCAACTCCCAAGGTTGCCTGTTCACGGAATACGGGCATCCACATTCCGCACCCACAGTGCAGTTAGTACACTTGCGTTGCCCCTCAGCCTCTAGGAATGACTTATTCTGCTCCTAAGGCCTTGTCCTGGCTGTGCTACAGAGCTCTGCACTGAGTCCTGGGGGCCTGGGCTGCTTGGTCCCACAAGTCTTCTCATCTGAGATTATTAGACCAGCACTGATCCTGGAGATTCTGGGTTTTATTATTTTAGCATGAAGGGCCTTTTCTTATACTTGAGTGTGTTACTTAACTCTCAGAGTTTTAGTTCATTCTTTCAACAAATGTTTATTCAGCATTTAGTCTAAACCAAGTAGTGTTCTTGGGTTAGAGGTACATGGGTGGAAAAACAGACAAAAATGCCTTCCCTCAACTTAGAGCAGAAATACAACAAATGAAATAAAGTAAATATATAGTATGTTAGAGGGTAAAAGAGCTATCAAGAAAAATAAAGCAAGGAGTGTGTAGGAGGAGAGGGTTACCATTTTCAATAAGGTGCTCGGACCAGGTCACATTTGCGCAATGACTAACTCGGCAGGTTTTCCAGAGAAAGAGCGGTAACAGCAAGTTCAAAGGCCTTGAGGAAGAGTATGCCTATATGTTTGAAAAGCCACAGGAGGCCAGTGTGGTTAGCCTCATCTATAAGGAATCATATCCATCTCAAAGGGTTGTGCCCGCACATTCTAACCATGGAGTGGGGACTCAATAAATGTTAGCTCTTTTTTTCTTTCTCACCAACAGCACCCAGCATGATAAGGTATATGTAGCAAATGTTGATTAGATTGAATTGGCCTTTAATAGTTTAAAATATAAACTTGCTTTAACTGTTCTGTAAGGGAAAATCATAGAACTATCAATAAGTCAGATAAAGTGATACATTTAAGATACTTTAAATTCTTTTATGGCTCAAGGAGGTTGCTAAATAAAATCCAGGAGGGAAGGGAGTAAAATGGTTTCCCATCTCCACCCCAGCTGCTCAGCCCTTTCTTCTCCAGAATCTTAACTCTGGACTCTCCTAACTGCTCCCTTTCTTTTTGGGATTAACCATTTACATTTTGGTTTCTCAGAACTCTGCTGCTTCCCGCCTGTAATCCTAACCCTCTGGGAGGCCGAGATGGGTAAATTGTTTGAGTTCAGGAGTTCAAAACCAGCCTGAGCAAGAGTGAGACCCCCATCGCTACTAAAATAGAAAATCCTGCCTTGGCGCCTGTGGCTCAACGGGCTAAGGCGCCAGCCATGTACACCTGAGCTGGCGGGTTCAAATCCAGCCCTGGCCCGCCAAACAACAATGACGGCTGCAACCAAAAAAAAAAAAAAAATGGCCAGGTGTTGTGGCAGGCGCCTGTAGTCCCAGCTACTTGGGAGGCGGAGGCAAGAGACTCGCTTGAGCCCAGGAATTGGAGGTTGGTGTGAGCTGTGATGCCACAGCACTCTATCCAGGGTGACAGCTTGAGGCTCTGTCTCAAAAAAATAAAAAAATAAAAATAATAAAATAGAAAATCCTACACCACCCACAATAAGGCTGTAGAAATTACCACAAAAAGTGAATTTCTTTCTGAATTACATTATCTCCCTATGTTACTTCCTACTGACAGAAGTCTCATTAAATCTTATGTGTCTAATGTTTAAAAAAAATTAAGCAGTGTTTGTTTTGTGAACAAGAAAATAGTCTTTAAAGACACAAGATTTTGGCAGTGGGAAGAAATAATGAAAAGATTGTTTAGTGGTGAAAAGTTTGGGAGCTGCTATATATCTGCCATGAAGCGACCCCCACCCCACCCCAGCCACGCCTGGTCATGTTCATCTAGAATCAATGAAAATACTGTCCATTGACAGAAAGAAAATCTACACTCTTACCCAACAAAAGAATGGCTTTGCCATGCAGGTACAGCGCAACCCCCATGTGAGGCACCACCTTGCCAGAGAAGGTGGCTCGGTGGAAAGCAGGAAAGCTGTGGTTGCAGACAGTGCATCTCATTATATCTAGATTAATCTTTTAAAGCAAGTTAGCTTCTCACTTCCATCATCACCCCAGCCAAGATTTCCCAGGCTACCTTTTCTTCACCAGCAAAACAATGGGCTTTTTATTAAATGTATCATTTTATGCCCACCATTGACAGCTTCCTAGATGCTTAAATTGGGTTATTCCAGCTGCAAGTAAGCTCATTAGCGTTTGCTAATTCTGCATTAAGGTCTGACTAATACTTCACCTTTTCATCCCCATTGCTACATCTCCAACCTACATCTCTTATTCTTTGTTGTTTTGTTTGTTTTTTTGAGACAGAGCCTCAAGCTGTCGCCTTGGACAGAGTGCTGTGGCATCACAGCTCACAGCAACCTCCAATTCCTGGGCTCAAGCGAGTCTCCTGCCTCCGCCTCCCAAGTAGTTGGGACTACAGGTGCCCGCCACAATGCCCGGCCATTTTTTGGTTGCAGCCGTCGTTTGGCAGGCCCAGGCTGGATTTGAACCCACCAGCTCAGGTGTACGTGGCTGGCGCCTTAGCCCACTGAGCCACAGGCGCCGAGCCTACATCTCTTATTCTTAACACACTTTCCCATCTCTCTTGGGAACTGCATTACCTCACAGTGTCTTGTGCTCCTGTTCAGATACAAAAGAAGGTAATTAAAGGGTTTTAACTCTTGCAGCCAATTTTTTAAATGAGAATTACATTGCCTTCCCATGTCTTCATTGCTAATTAATTTCCCATGGTTTGTCAATAGCTAAGAAAGCATTTGAAAGCCTGCCTTTGGGTGCACACCATTAAACACGTGTTAATATACCAACAATTATGGAAACGATTTCTGGTCTCTACGATGGGGCAATCTAATAATTCTCTCTTTCAAAGAGAATGCTCTTTTACATTTTGCCATTTTGTTTACAGTCAGAAAATATTTTCTTTCATAACTAGTCACAGCCCATTTGTATAAGAAAAAAAAGGAGTTTTTAGAGGATACAAGGGTTGATAATAGAGATAGTGCAATTTCCTCACATAATTAACTCCAAATTAACTGATCAAACAGAAGCAAAAAGAAAAGCAGTAAGAAATAACAATAAAAAGTGTTTTTAACTTACCATCTATAAATGATTTTCACTTTCTAGCCAAAGGAAAGTTTCCTCACTCAGTGTACATTATTTATTTGAAGTATTTTAAGTGGATGTTTGATAATAGAATAAATATTAATTTTACCTGCTCAGCTACCAAATAAATTTGAATTTCTATGAATTTCATTTTCTCTCAGTAAAATATAATTTCTATTTCCCTCCTATTCACTTGGTGGAATTCTAATGAGAGATTTTTTTTTTTTTTTTTTTAGAGACAGAGTCTCACTTTATCACCCTCAGTAGAGTGCTGTGGCGTCACATAGCTCACAGCCACCTCCAACTCCTGGGCTTAAGTGATTCTCTTGCCTCAGCCTCCCGAGTAGCTGGGACTACAAGTGCCCTCCTCAACGCCCAGCTATTTTTCTGGGTTTTTTGCAGTTCAGCTGAGGCTAGATTTGAACCCGCCACCTTCAGTATATGGGACCGGTGCCCTACTCGATGAGCCACAGGCACAGCCCAAGAAATTTTTTTTTAACAAACTACAAAGCAGGGTGGCGCCTGTGGCTCAGTGAGTAGAGTGCTGGCCCCATATACCGAGGGTGGCGGGTTCAAACCCGGCCCTGGCCGAACTGCATCAAAAATTAGCTGGACGCTGGGGCGGGCGCCTGTACTCCCAGCTACTTGGGAGGCTGAGGCAGGAGAATCACCTAAGCCCAAGAGCTGGAGGTTGCTGTGAGCTGTGACTCCACAGCACTCTACTGAGGGCAATAGACTGAGACTCTGTCTCCACCAAAAAAAAAAAATACAAAGCATTACACAAAAACAGGATAGTAATATTCACTGCATGAAAGATGAGAGAAAAAAACAGCTGGAAAGCATAGTAAATACAAAATAAGTCTAAGTAATAACCATACATGTAAATAAGTTAAACAACAATGAATATGAATGGCTTTTAGCAGCTTATTTTATTTTATTTTATTTTTTTTGTAGAGACAGAGTTTCATTTTGTCGCCCTCGGTAGAGTGCTGTGGCGTCACAGCTCACAGCAACCTCCAACTCCTGGGCTTAGGTGATTCTCTTGCCTCAGCCTCCCGAGTAGCTGGGACTATAGGTGCCCGCCACAACGCCCGGCTATTTCTCTTTTTGCAGTTTGGCCGAGGCAGAGTTTGAATCTGCCACCTTTGGTATATGGGGCTGGTGACCTACTCAATGAGCCACAGGCACTGCCCCTTAGCAGCTTATTTTAAAAGTGCATAGAAACAAAATCTGGTATTTTTAACTTCTAACCTACAGGAAGCACTGATCTGAACCCTTGGTATTTCTTCAATGATTCTGAAGTATGTGTATCCCTTATTCAAAATACTTGGAACCAAGGGTGGCACCTGTGGCTCAAAGGAGTAGGGCACCAGCCCTATATGCCAGAGGTGGCAGGTTCAAACCCAGCCCCGGCCAAAAACTGCAAAAAAAAAAAAAAAAAAAAATACTTGGAACCAGAAGTGTTTCAGATTTTGGATATTTTTGGATTTGGGAATATTTACATATTCATGGCAAGGTGTCTTAGGGATGGGAACCAAGTCTAAACATGAAATTCATTTATGTTTTATATACATCTTATGGATGTATATAGCCCGAAGTGAACTTTACGCAATATTTTAAATACTTCTATGCGTGAAACAAAGTTAGTGTTAAGTTCTCACGTGTGGAATCTTCCACTTGTGGAATCATGTCATTGCTCAAATAGTTTCAGATTCTGGAGCATTTTAGATTTGAATTTTCGGATTAGTAATTCTGTTTCCTCTGCTAACTACATCTCAGCCAAACCAAGGGTGAGCATCTATTTATCTGTGCACTGCGTGTGCTCACATACACATAACTTCCCTTTTTTTTTTTTTCACAGAGGGCACTTTCTTGAAATTTCATTGGCTACTGCACTTGAATTAGAGGCAAAGGGGAGGAGGCCATATTGATTTGGAGCTTCAACAAATCAATGACATGAGATTGTCAGTGCAGAATGCCAAGCCCTTTGAAAGGTACAGGTCTAGTACACAACAAACCTAGTATCTCACAAACAAGTGAAAAACTAAGTGAATGTAAGAAGTGTTGTCCTTTATCTCAATCTTCTTTTCCAATTCATGTCTTTTTTTTTTTTTTTTTATTAAATCGTAGCTGCGTATATTAATGCAATCAAGGGGTACAATGTGCTGGTTTCATATACAATCTGAAATGTTTTCATCAAACTGTTTAACATATCCTTCATGGCATTTTCTTAGTTATTGTATGAAGACATTTGTATTCTGCATTTAGTAAGTTTCACCTGTACCCTTCTAAGTCCAATTCATGTCTTAATTTATCTCCCTTCATTCCTCTTCCCACAGGAATTGTAATTAGAAAAAGGCCTTATGACAAAAGAAAAGCATAGAATCACTTTCTCAAAAACCTCAAGATAGACTTTTACTTCAACCTCCCCAAATAAGTCAGTCCCATACACCTTGCCTAGCCTACCAGTTTAGGTCTGTGAGAACAGTACTATAGCTACAATCTTACCATTTCTTTACAAAGTCCTTACAGGAAGCAGGATATGCTAAAAGAAAATAAAAATAAAAGCAAAAATTAGATTCAATAGGAATCAAAGATATGACATAGATAGCATCAGAAATCAAGAGAAAGTGGGTAGGAAAATAAGTATTTGGGCTTGGCACCCATAGCTCAGTGGTTAGGATACCAGCCACATATACCAGGGCTGGTAGGTTCAAACCTGGCCCCGGCCAGCTAAACAACAACGACAACTGCAACAAAAAAACAGCCGGCATTGTGGCAGATGCCTGTAGTCCTAGCTACTTAGGAGGCTGAGGCAGGAGAATCACTTAAGCCCAAGAGTTTGAGGTTGCTGTGAGCTGTGACGCCAGGGCACTCTACAAGGGCAACACAGTGAGGCTCTGTCTCAAAAAAAAGAAAAAGAAAGGAAAATAACTATCTGGAGAAATGGCCAAATTAAGTATGTCGTACTATGTGCCAAAATAAACCACAGGTAAATCAAGGAGTTAAATATCTCTTAATTGCAATAGAGAAAAAATGTAAGAGATTATCTACTGGATCACTGAATTTTAACCCTTTTAGGGTTAAAGGTGACAAACATAGAGAAACCAACATTAATAGGTTAAAATACTTAAAACTACTAAGAGTCAAAAATTGTAACTTAAAGAAGAAACAAAAAGTTAGAGAAATGTTTGGTAACAAATACGCTAAAGCCTTAGTAGTCTTAATATTTGAAGAGTGTAAAAGCACAGATTAGTAAGAAAAACACAAAGGTGTAAAAAAATTAAATAGACAAGAATTTGGCAGTATGTATGAGTCAGTAATGTTTATATTCCTTCATCCAATTCTATTGTATTTCTAGAAATGTAGCCTAAAGAAATAATTCCAATTGTGGGCAAAGATTTATGCACAAAAAGTTCTTTGTGGTGTCTTTAATAGTTAGAAACTGGATAAACCTGAATGTCCAAAATTGAAGAAAATAATATTTAGAAGTTCGTTGTTTTAATGTGGGAAAATGTAGGCAATCATTTAAGCCCAAGTATCCAAAGGCATGCCATAATAGGGCACAGAATGATGGATTATTTCACAGAGTCTCTGCTGGAAGAGTTTTTAATCCCATCTGAGAATTCTGAAATAACATTTCTACCCTTTGGAATGCTTTGGGTAAAGGAAAGTAGGTGCCTTCTGGTATCAGACAGACATGGCTCAAACTCTAGTTTTGTTATTTACTCAACTATACAGTCTTCATGTATTGTAAAGATAAAAAGTACACCTACACGATGAAATTTTTTTCCCTAATCTTACATTACATGAATGGGCTTTTGTGCATATCTTTTTTTTTTTTTAATGGGTTATGAAGGGAATGGGCACGTGAGTTGGTTCTAATGGCTTGTAATGTAATTTCCAGTGACTGCATCAAACACAGGTTCAAAAGGGACCTATCTTATTCCTAACAAAAAATGGAATTTAGGCAATGAGCAAAGCTGGTGAAAAACGTTAGGTGAAAAGGTGATGGAGAACTTTCAAATGGGGTTGTGGGGGAGATCAGGCTGATCTCACCTGATTGCACTCATCAATCTTAGACTCCCTGCAAGTGGGAGAGGCAGGCCTTGGGTTCCCTGCTCAGAGCGCAATGCTCAGTATCACCTACCAAAGAGTCTCACCCAAAATAATTCATCCTGAACCTAAGAAAAACCTCTTCATCTATAACTGCGATTGGCAAGAAATAAAATTTAGGGAAACAAGGTAAAGACATCGCAAAGAATGAATCAAACTCAGAACATGGCATGTTTGACCCAATTTTTCTGATAAATAAATGGTGTTTCATAAAGGAAGAGAGGATAAAGTTTAGGGATAAAGAATAACAGAGACAAAAGAGACTGCTGGGGAGAAAACAGTGTTGGGGTGTCTCTTCGTTGTGACACCCTTCTGAAAACAAAAGTCAGATTAAAAGAAAAACATCCAGAAGTTTATTAACGTGAGCCGTACTTGTCACTGGGGGAGGGCTCAGTTCGAAAGTATTTCTTTCTCAGGGCTGTGACTTGGAGGCTTAGCTAACGGTACTTTTACAAAAAGCCATAAATCTTACAGTTGCAAGACAAAGAGAGAGACGTTCCAGTCTTTGAAAAAGGCAGGAAAATGTGGGAAAGATAGAAAAATCAGTTCCCAGCTTTGTCTGAGGCCTGCTGGTGCCTTCTCTGGGCCTGTAAGCAAATGCCCTGTCTAGTCAGGAAGGATTTATGTCCCACGGTCAGCCACCCAGAAGCTGAGGCAGAGAGTTCTCCTGCATTTTCAGTGTTTTTAACTTACAGTCCTCAATATTTTGGGAAGAAATATTTTGGTTTCCTTCAAGACATAACTCCCAAATGCAATGTCTGGCCCTTGTTTCAGTCCTAATTCAAATAAATCAACTGTTCAAATACATTTTTGAAATAATTAGATAATCTCAAGCATTTAGTGGGCATTACATGATTTTAAAGAATAAATTAGAAATTTTGTTCAATGTAATTATGACATAATGATCATGGGATTTTTCTTATATCTTTAGTAATTAGATAGGCATACTGATGTATTTATGATTAAAGTGACATGGTATCAACTATTTTCTTTCAAATAGAGTTTTCCTATAGGATGCCCAAAAAATGCATTGGGGGAGGAATGCCTAGATAAAACAAGATTTTAAAAATGCTAATTATTGAAACTAAGTGATGGATAGGTGGAGAATTTTTTTTTTCTTTTTTTGAAGTGCTAGCTTGCAAGAGATGGGCTAACCAGAGATGCAGGAGAGCGCTGATAGGTGGAGATTTTTATGATATTCTCTATTTTGTGTATGTTTGAAAATTTCCATTAAAAAAAAATCTTTTCAGTTTTCTATCCCAAATACCTTAGAAATAAAAATAATGTGCCCTGAAAAATGTGTTAAATTACTCAAAAAGTGACTCTCAGTGATGTAAAATACTCATGTGAAAAAAATTAAATAATACTCTTTTCCATGAAATATGGCTTTTGGAATAAGAAATACTTTTCTAGGCTCGGTGCTTGCGGCTTAAGCGACTAAGGCGCCAGCCACGTACACCTGAGCTGGTGGGTTCAAATCGAGCCTGGGCCCGCCAAACAACAATGACGGCTGCAACCAAAAAATGGCTGGGCGTTGTGGCGGGTGCCTGTAGTCCCAGCTACTTGGGAGGCGGAAGCAGGTGACTCGCTTGAGCCCAGGAATTGGAGGTTGCTGTGAGCTGTGATGCCACGGCACTCTATCCAGGGTGACAGCTTGAGGCTCTGTCTCAAAAAAAAAAGAAATACTTTTCTACATTTTGCCACTTATTTTAATGTTATTTTTAGTTTAATATATTAATATTTAATTTTGAGCTTTAGAGTACAATTATAAATAAATCCTTGTGTATTTGAAGTTTAATCCCTAGAAATTTATATACTCAAGTTGGCAAAAACAGTTTTTAAAATTTCCTTATATTCTAGATGTGGTAATCACACTTTGGCAAAATCTTGTTTGGTCCATAAGCAGTAGTATTACGGGTGACAAAGTGAGACTCTGTCTCAAAAATAATAATACTAAGTCAAATAAAATACAGTCAACACTAGGGGCTCTCATAGTCATTGGCCAGTCTGAACGCCTCATTTCACTAGAAAAGAAACAGATGTACTGCTATGACAAAACCAGCAGTAAAAATTCAAGTTTCTTGCCTGCTAGTCCAATGCTCTTTCCAACAGCGTCTAGCCTCCTCTTCTACTAAGTGTATGATCAAGTTGGACTCTCCAGTATGTGTCTGGAGCCATGACAGGAGCACAGCAATGTCCAAACATTCAAATTTCTTTGGAGCCAGGGGAGAGTATTTTACATGTCCAATCCATCCTTCTTGGCCGATTTTCCTGTAGCCCAACTTCAATATCACTCCCTGTCCCCAAAATATGCCCCAGCTCCCTCTTTCATAGAAAGTAACAGCAGTACTCCCATTTGAGGACAATCTGGCCCAACCTGTCTATTCATTACAGTCATTCATAGGCTTTGGATCAACTGATTTGGCTTTGAATGCTGGTCCCACCACTACATGCCTGGGACAAGGTACCGAGTCTCAGATTCCTTGTCTACAAAAATGGGACACAAGCAGTTTTCACTTCAAAGGGGTTGTCTAAAACCAGATTATGTTAAACACGTAGCTCAATTAACGATCGAGTCAATCTAAAAAGTGGCTTTATTTTTTCAGCTTTGAAATAGAAAAGGGTCAAGAGCGTTGAAGTCCCTGACCTGCCATCACGCAGCTTACCATCCAGGTATGAAAATAAATCGTAAGCAAGCAAGTAAATTTGGACACTGGCAGAAACTAGGAAAAAGATAAATCCGCGTTACGTAGCTGGTAAGGCAGAAGGAAAGGGGCGCCTACTTTAGGAAAAGCAGACCAAGAAGAGCCTTTCAGAGAAAATGGCAGTTGAACAGTAGAAAGACCAGAAAGTGTCACATAGGCAACGATCTGCGAGGAGAAGGCGAAAGGAGAGAGGGAGGGCCGGAGGCAGGGAAAGCACAGAGGGAGGATTGTGGTTGGACCTGATCACCGTGAGCCCTGCAAGGATTCTGCTTTAAAAGGGCAATCGGAGGAAGCCCCTGAAGGATTTTGAGCAAGATAACCCATCTCCCTCTAGAGATAAATCAGAGCATTATGGTTACATGACTCCCGTTCCGCGTTTGCGTTTTATTCCGCGGCACGCAAACCTGGCGGCTGCCCCCAACGCGTGCAGCGCGCGCTCCAAGGCATCTGCGGGAAGACTGCCATCTGCTGGCGGAAAGCGGATTACCCGTTGCCTGGGGAAGTATTAATACATCGTTCTGTAAGACCGTGAGGAGGGAACTTCAAACTGAGACAATCCTGCCCTGCCTTCTAAAAAGTGCATGTTTGAGCACCGAAGTGGGAATAGATGGCCTACAAAGAAAAGGCAAGTAGCACTTCTCAGAAGAAAAGAACAGATCTGGGGCTGAGCAGTGGGGACAGGACTGGGTGAGAGAAAGGCTGGCTGGAGCTTGAGAGAAATAAGGAAGATATTTTAGAAGACTAGCTGTCAGGATGACAGGGACTTGGGAAGAGAAATGCCTGAAGAATATTTTGGGACGTTTTGCTCTGTGTTGGAAGTGCTCTTTAAGATACTTTAATAAGACCTATACTTTTTGATGTTGCAGTTTGGCTGAGGCTGGGTTTGAACCTGCCACCCTTGCTATATGGGGCTGGAGCCCTACCCACTGAGCCACAGGCACCACCCCAATCCCTACACTTTTAAGGCTTTTAGGTACACCATTGGGCAGTCCAGTCAGATATTGGATGTGACTATACAAACGAACATTGGAATGTTCTTTGATATGGCACACGAAGCTCTCTGATCTGTCACTACTTCCCATTCTTCCTTCTAGGGACAGCTCCCTAGACCGCGCCCCACTGCCCTAGTTCAGGGTCATTTGAGCAAGAGATGAGAGAGCAGGACAGGGATTTGCTTGAGGGTGAGATGACAGAGACAGAAAGAGGACAAGCCCCTCCATCTGATCAAACAACAACAATGTGAGATTTCAATTCAAACTAGTGTTCAAAAATAACATGTCCCCAAACTAACAAGGCAAAGTGGTGCACTGCGCTTTCTCTCACACCTCTAAGTCTGCTCTTCGGTGATTTTTTTTCCCCTCTAAGATCTATTTTTCATGTTCATTTTCACCTGATTTCATCTGGGTAAAGATGACACACGCAGCCAGGCCTCCACTAAGAGTGCTGGATTTGTAACTCACACCATCCATCAGGGTAAACACCAAAAGAATCAAAGATTTAATTTTTTTTGAAAAATGCTCTGAAAGAAAATTCTTCCATAACCCAGAAAGGCCTTCCTAATTATATAACTTAATATAAAGCCATAAAACAAATTATTGATAAATGTTACTATAAAAAAATTTTATGGTGAAACAAAAATAAGCCAAGACCAAAAAACTATCAACAAACTGAAAACAGAATCTCATACATACCCCATACAAAGGACTAATCGTCACAGAAATAAGGAAAAAGCTTATCAAGCCACAAGAGAAATAGGCAAAGGACATGAAAATATATATCCAAAAAGATGTTCCATATTACTCATAAATGGAGAAATGTAAGTTAAAACTTAATCGACAAACTAGATCAGATTTTCAAAAAGTCAAAAGCTTAAGTACACACTACAATAATGAGGTTCTGGGGACACTTCCACTTGCTGTCAGGCACACAAAACACATCAATTCCTTTGAGGGGCAGTTTAGCTAACTCAAAAATACAAATGAATTTAGCCTCCAGCAATCCTACTTCTGGGCATTTATTCTACTGATATACCTGCATGGGTACCAAATGACATGTGCCTCTAGCATAGCAGTGTTGACATGTGCCTCTAGCATAGCAGTGTTTATAAGAGCAAGGTCAGGGAAGCAACCTGAAGGTTTAAACAATGGAACTTGGTTGGGCGCAGTGGCTCACACCTATAATCCCAGCACTCTGGGAGGCCCAGGCAGGTGGATTGCCCAAGCTGAGGAGTCACTAGACCAACCTGAGCAAGAGTAAAAACTCATCTCTACTAAAAATAGAAAAACGAGCTGGGTGTTGTGGCAGGTGCCTATAATCACAGCTACTTGGGAGGCTGAGGCAAGAAGATCATTTGAGCCCAGAAGTTTGAGGCTGCTGTGAGCTAGGATGCCACAGCCCTCTACACAGGGTGACAGAGTGAAACTCTGTAAAATAACAATGGAACAAAATCCATCTGCTTTTTTAAAAAAAAATGAGGAAACATTATATGTGCTTATATGGAAAGATATATTTTCCAGTGGAAAAAAGAGTAAATAACAATATAGAGTGTGCAACCCCAAGAAAGGGGGGAAACAAGGATGCTTTATAGTATTTTCTTGTATTGATATAAAGATATACAGAAACTAGTAAATACCTGTAAACGGTGAGAAAGGGGTTAGGAGGAGACAGGGTGGGAGCAACACATTTCCTTGTAAGTCTCTTTATATTGTGTCAGTTTATGAACCATGTGAACATCTCAACACGTCAGAAAAGTTTTACATTAAAAAAAAAAACAACCTAGCAAGGTGCAGTGGCTCATGCCTATAATCCTAGCACTTTTGGAGGCTGAGGTGAGACGGTTGCTTGAGGTCAGGAGTTTGAGACAAGCCTGGGCAACATAACAAGACCATGTATCTACAAAAAAATTAAAAATTAGCTAGCCATGGTGGCATATGCCTGAGCTGAGGACTCTGAGGTTGCAGCGAGCTAAGATGATGCCTACACACTAGCCTGGGCAATACAGCAAGACCTGGTCTCAAAAAAAAAAAAAAAAAAATTCTCACACAGTATTACCCCCACCCCCAACCACATATACCTGAGAGCCTGTTACTTTTAAATTCTTTCCCTAATCCCTCATAAACCCCAGATGAAATACTCTTGGTCATGTATACTTGAGACCAAATAGTCTCTATCCCAGCCTATTTTAGGTAAAGAACTTTAATTAGTAGTTTGGGTCTCTATTTTTCCCTAGCCTTTCTTCTGTTACAGGTTATCATTGCCATTTAACTCAGAAAATGAAGAAATTTTCCTGTAGGATACTCCAGTCCACTTTACTTTGTGTGCTACTGTTATGGACATGTTCAGCCTCCCAGACACATGGCTTCAAGGATGGGCTCCATGTGAGAGTCTCTGTAGCCATTTTTTTTCTTTTGATTTTTGAGGGGTTTGTTTTGTTTGTTGTTTGTTTGTTTGTTTTGAGAAAGGGCAACTCTGTTTGTTGTTTGTTTGTTTGTTTTGAGAAAGGGCAACTCTGTTGCCCTTACTA
Source organism: Perodicticus potto (assembly GCA_963574655.1). Classification (NCBI taxonomy): domain Eukaryota; kingdom Metazoa; phylum Chordata; class Mammalia; order Primates; family Lorisidae; genus Perodicticus; species Perodicticus potto. The sequence goes on from CAUYRH010002370.1 coordinate 26,102, forward strand.
AAGTGCTGTAGCATCACAGCTCACAGCAACCTTGAACTCCTGGGCTCAAGCAATCCTCTTTCCTCAGCCTCCCAAGTAGCTGGGACGACAGGCACCTGCCACAACTCCTGCCTAGTTTTTCTATTTTGAGTAGAGATGGGGTCTCACTCTTGCTCAGGCTGGTTTTGGACTCCTGAATTCAGGAAATCCACCCACTTTGCCTCTCAGAGTATTAGGATTACACATGTGAGCCACTGAGCCTGGCTGGACTCCATGTTTTACTTGTCCACAGCTCAGTGAGAACTCCTGAACATATAAGTGCTTAGTAAAGTTCAACAATGACAGTCATGATCCTGCTATAAGACAATAGAATGATAGAATCTACTCTAAATTTTTTTTTTTTTTTTTTTTTTGCAGTTTTTGGCCAGGGCCAGGTTTGAACCTGCCACCTCCAGTATATGGGGTCAGCACCCTACTCCTTTGAGCCATAGGCACCGCCCTCTAAATTTTTTTTAATTTGCATTTAACCTGCATGTCTTAGTCATCTTTGCATGCATAGGACACAGAACAGTGCCTTAGTAGATGCTCAATAAACGTTTGATGGATGAAAGAATCTTCACTGAGCAGAGGCATGAAGATGTGCTGACTGAATGCCTAATGTTTACACTATTTTATACAAATACACTATTATACATATATAAATATACTTAGTGTTTACTGAGGTTTACTAAGGGAATTAACATAAAAACTTACTGGAATTGACAAGGAAGAAGTGAGCACCTTTAAAGTAGCGTTTTCTAAAGCAGAGTCTGGAAACTTTGTAGACTGTCATTATCAAGATACTTCCGGAAGGCTCCCATGTGCCCCACAGACAGGGAAAGCCCTCCAAAAAATGGTCTTTCCCACCTCTTAAAAACACAGGCTGACACTTGAATGATAGGAATTAACCACTACATGATCCTGGAACAACTAGATGATCCTAGCATCCCAGGCAGAAGGAACCACAATTGCAGATTCTGAAGCAGGGCAGATGCAGGAATTGGCCTTTGGAAGGGCAGAAAGGCCAGTGTGACTGGCTTACCCAGAGAGAGCAGGAGGGAGAGGGAGTAGGGTAGGGATGAGTTTAGAGAGCCCAGGAAGCTCTAGGACAAGAGTCCTGCAAAAAGTTGGGATTATTCTAAGAGCAATGGGAAGCCTCAGGAAGGACTTTGAGGGAAAGATGTTGGTTTTGCAATAGCCAAGCGACTGCAGGAGGCACAAGAGAAGCAGATGGACTACTCAGGTAGCCGATGTAGCAACACAGGTGAGAGACTGACTAGCCACGAGGTGAAGCCATGGCAACCACTCCTTCACTCACAAATCTTTTTGTCCCTCTAAGGGAGGAAACCCTTAAGTATTATGTCTTAATCTGAAATGTCCTAAGTTTTTGTGTTTTGCTGATATCTCTGCAAGGGTTGCTCGTGATGACGTAGCCTTCCTCACAGATTCTTTGTAAAATATTAACTTCCTGAGACTTTACCGCAAATCTCTGCCCATGCTTTGAAACCTCCAATGAGGGACAATATGATAATTCCTTTGTCTGCCTTTCTGTAAACCCTATAAAAGGCCAAGGAGGGTGCAGGCCGGGGAGGAGGTCAGCCATTTTGGACTGCAGTTCCGCTACTGCTCCGCCAGCTGAAATAAAGCCCTTCGTCTTTGAAGCACGGTTGTGTCGAGTGATTCTTTCTCTCCATTGATCCTCCGTTTCCTGCAACACCTCCGCCGTTGAGATCACCCAGTGGAGAACTTATTTCCCTTTTGCGCTTCTCCTTCTCCCTCCACAGAACCCTGTGGAAGCCGCCAAGCCGGCCGGTGCCGAGCCGGCCGGTGCCGCGCCGCGACGTGGTATCCCTCCGCCGTCGGACGCCGTGGAACTCCTTTTCGTATCCTTCCACCCATCCCGGGCGGTGTCGGAGCGGCTCACAGGGGGCGGTGATGCGTCTGCGATGCTGTCCCCGAGGCTCAGGGACCGTGAGGTGAGGACGCCAAGGGAACAAGGCGGCAGTACGCTGAAGCCCACGGTTGCTATCGGACCCCGCGGCCGCGCGTGAGATGAAGGAGAAAATGTCGAAATTCTTTGAGCGATTAGAAGACAGCGACCAAGTACGTCTGAGGCGGGTTCCTGGCCTGTCTATGGGCGCGAAGTGGTTGGGAGAATCCAAGAACATGGTGGTGAATGGCAGGAGAAATGGAGGCAAGTCGTCTAACGACCATCAGCGGCATCAGTCAGAATTACAGGACGCCCTGAAAGCTGAGGGAAAGCGGTGGAATGGAGGTCCAGCATATGCAGTGGTAATTAAGGATCTGAAGGATCGTTATGTGCCATCTTCTAGAATGTCCACCAGTGAACTCTGTGAAAGTGATGACGTAGCAACCAGTTTGGTTCTTGATCCCTACTTAGGTTTTCAAACACATAAAATGAATACTAGCACTTTTCCTTCGAGAAGCTCGCATTTTTCACAATCTGACAGTTTTCCTCTCAACAACCCAGTGAGATTCCGGCCTATTAAAGGAAGGCAAGAACTAAAAGAAGTAATTGAATGTTTTAAGAAAGATGAACACTTGGAGAAAGACTTCACATGTTAGACTTCTGGCGAATGGGCACCACACTATTTTCTCAACAAGAACAAAATGCAGGAGAAATTATTCAAGGAACCATACATGTATTACTGGTGAATATTTGCAACTGATGGTGGACTTGAAATATTGCCATGTAATAGATACTCATCGGAACAAAATGGAGCCAAAATAGTTGCAACAAGATAGTGGAAACAATTACTAGTGGGTTGTATTGCTGAACTTTCAGAAGTTGAGGAGAATGTACTTAGACGAAGATGACTTCAGTGTCATGTATTCCACAAGGAAAAACTCTGGCTTGGTCCTGCTGCGTTTATAAACCATGATTGCAGAGCTAATTGTTAGTTAGGTCTTAGAATTGTGCTCAACTCTGGTTTTGTCAACTCTGGCTTGGTCCTGCTGCATTTATAAACCATGATTGCAGACCTAATTGTAAGTTTGTGTCAACTGGTCCAAACAGCATGTATGAAGGCTCTAAAAGATACTGAACCTGGAGAAGAAATTTCTTGTTACTATGGAGATGGGTTTTTTGGAGAAAATAATGAGTCTGCAAGTGTTACACTTGTGAAAGACGGGGAACTGGTGCTTTTAAATCCAGAGTGGGACTACCTGCGCCTGCTCCTGTTGTTAATAGCAAATATGGACTCAGAGAAACAGATAAACGTTTAAATAGGCTTAAAAAGTTAGGTAACAGCAGCAAAAATTCAGACAATCTGTCAGCTCTAACACTGATGCAGATACCACGCAGGAAAAGAATACTGCAAGTAGGTAAGGGAGATTTAATAACTATATATATATTTGTTGAGACAGTCTCACTATGTTCCCCTTGGTAGAGTGCCGTGGCGCAACCTCAAACTCTTGGGCTTAAGTGATTCTCTTGCCTGAGCCTCCCAAGTAGCTGGGACTACAGGCGCTTGCCACAATACCTGGCTATTTTTGTTGTTGTTGTAATTATTGTTGATTGGCAGGCCCGGACTGGGTTTGAACCCTCCAACTCCAGTGTATGTGGCTGGCACCTTAGTCACTGAGCTACAGGCACTGAGCCTAATAACCATATCTTTAAGTATTTTCTCACAATTTGTTTTCTAAAGCATGCTTCAATAGCTTTAAACTTCTAAATATTAAGAGAAACTGGGCCCCATGAGTGTTGGCAGCACTGCAAGGTTCTAGAAATTGTTTGAATACTAAGGCACACTCTATATTCCACCTCCAAATTCAATATCATACTCTAGACTATTTTTCTTAAATACTTGGTAACTGAATATTGAGTTATTCATAGTTCCAGGGTTATTATATGTTTGAGAAAATCATTTTCAGGGTGTTAGTGACACTTTCATGATAGTTAGGCTCTGTAGGAAGATAAAGACTTCTACATGCTCCAGTGTCTAGCCAGTCTGTTTGGAAAAGATGATAGACTTGGGGAATTCTTTGCATAGGGCCTCAAGCTATCAACCTTTCTACTACTTGGTTACATTTCTTAAAATGAACTAATCTAGTTCACCAAACCACCAGTTAACTAGACTGAGGATTGTGATAAAGGAGCATTTTGAATGTTGCTATATGGTGACATGTTGTATAGTAGCTTCTACATAAAGTAGGAAGAAAGATGAAAAGGAGATAGAAGCAAGCTTTGAGATACCATCGTTTGTGGGGGCAAGATCTCATGGAAACTGGAAAAAGAGAATGCAGAATAAGCAAAGAGAAAATAAAGAGAAGAAAATCTAAATGGGCAAAGGAAAACATTTCGTGTTTGCAGCGCTTTCAAGGACTGGAACCATTCTAATTGCCACTGTTTTCCTGGGTGATGTGAATTTGTGGTTGCCACTAATGCAGGAGCCTTCAGACTGACTTACCTCTGAGAGAGGCAGATGTAAAGTTTGTTTCAATGATTCCCAAAGCATGCCTATGCTGGCACTTTCAACATCCGGTGAGACATCTTAGCACTTAGGAACCTCTGAGATACTGGTTATTTTAGGCTCTTCTCTCTCCTTTCAGATGTTCTCAGCCCAACACTGGGTGCTCCCTTCCCCTACAGAAAATCCTGAAAACAAGGGATGGCGTCTCCCATGGTGATGAATGTCATTGCCATGAATTCCTGAATCTATTTCTGCTGGGAGTCGGAGGCCAGGTGCAACTTCTGAGGTGGAAAAGCAATACTGGTGTCCTATTTCAGTCTTCTTAGTTAACATTCAAAGTGAACAGAAAATGAAGAGTCAGTCACTGCTGACTGTTAAATTCTAATAATTAATGCAGGGCAATGGGAAAAAGAAAAGAAGTGCAGGTGAGAAATGACCACAAGTGGAGTGACAGTGTTAGCAGCAGAAATGGATGGATTCCAGAAATGTTCTTAAGATAAAATAACAGAACTTTCATTGGTGTGTTGCATTTGAGGGTGAGACAAGAGGAATCAGACTAGAAGATTTTTTTTTTTTTTTTTTTGAGAAAAGGTCTTGCTTTGCTGCCAAGGCTAGACTGCAGTGGTGTCACCATAGCTAACTGCAACCTCAAACTCCTAGGCTCAAAACAACTACAAGTGTGCACCACCAAACCCAGCTAATTTTTCTATTTTTTTTTTTTTCTTTGTAGAGACAGAGTCTTGCTATGTTGTTCAGGCTGGTTATCTCGTCACCTCAAGCAATCCTTCCCCCTCAGCTTCCCAAAGTGCTAGGGTTACCACCATGAGCAACCACACTACACCCAGTCAGATTTTCTTTAGCTTGAATAACTGGAAGCAATTTTCTTTTTTTCTCTTTCTTTTCTCTCTCTCTCTCTCTCTTTTTTTTTTTTTTTTACAATTTTTGGCCAGGGCCAGGTTTGAACCCACCACCACCAGCACATGGGGCCAGCGCCCTACTCCTTTGAGCCCCAGACACTGCCCTCTTTCTCTTTTTCTTAAGAGACATGGTCTCTCTGTTGCCTAGGCTGGAGTGCAGTGGCAAAACCACAGTTCACAGCAACCTCAAACTTGTGGGCTCAAGCAGTCCTCCCACCTCAGCCTCTCAAGTAGCTATGACTACAGGCGCACACCACTATGCTGACTAGATTTTTCATTTTTTGTAGAGACAGGGTCTCATTGCATTGCCCAGGCTGGTCTCAAACTCTTAGGATCAAGTGATCCTCCCACTTCAGCCTCTCAGAGTACTGGGATTACAGGTATGAGCCACAACACCCAGCCAGATGCAATTTTCTTAGATAGGAAAGAATAAGGGACAAACAAGGTTGGAAGAAAAGTCAAGACTTCAGTCTCAAACTAGACAGTTGAAGTGTCAGACTCAGAAGAGAGAGAATAGAATAGAAAATAAAAATTCAGGAGGTGGCAGCATAGAAATGCTGTTTGAAGTCATGAGTGTGGAAAATGTGTAAATAGAAAAAGGGTCAGAATGGAGCCTAATAAAATTCAAGAATGCAGGAAGGACCAGCAAATGAACTTGAGAAGTAGCAACCAGTCAGGGAGGTGATGAACTAGGAGGCTGTTGTGTCACAGAGGCACTGGGAAGGGAGTAGTCAATTGTGTTAAATGCTGCCTGGAGGCCAAATAAGATACTCCTAACACTACTATTACTATGAGCTAACATCTACTGAGCACTTCCTGTGTACCATAATCTGTTCTAAATTCTTCATGAGTGTTAACTCTTTAAAGTTTCTTCACCATGCTAAGGATAGAGAAGAAACCATTAGAATGGGTTACACAGGAGTCAAATGAATATATCCTTTCTTTGAGAATAATTATTAAGTCCTGACTTGTTTTAGGGACCATTTGGGACACTGAGGATGAAAGACAAAGGTTCTACCCTCATGGAACTTAATGTAAACAAGTAAACAAATAGAAACATAATACAGTCAGTTAGATAAGTATCTTAAAGAAAATGAATAGGCTAAAAATGTTCTTTTTGGTACACTCTTACTAGGAGGTGACAAATATTTGAGGGAAGAGGGTCCTGACAGAGGGAAAAACAAGTGAAATGATCCCAAGGTGGGAACAAGGATTCCCATGTGGATGGGGAGCAGAACCTGTAGGCCTTTGGAGGGCCTAAGATTACCTTCTACATGAGATGAGGATTCATTGTGGTTAGAGCAGGAGGCCTGCATGCAGTTCATGGTCTGAGGGATTCCTGTGACCACTGTATGTGCAATGAATTGAGGGACAATTCAAGAGTGGCTATGGCAGCCCAGTTGGAGGCTACTGTGGTGGTCCAGGCTAGAAATGACAGTGCGTTACAAAGATGATGAAGCTATAGGTCAGTGGTTATCAACCTGTGGGTCCCACAGGAACCGTATTCAAGGGCTGCAGCATTAGGAAGGTTGAGAACCACTGCTATAAGTTTTGTTTTTTGTTTCTTTTTTTTTTTGAGACAGAGTCTCACTTTGACACCCTTGGAGAGTGCCCTGGCATCCTAGTTCACAGCCTCAAACTCTTGTGCTCCAACTATCCCTTTGCCTCAGCCTCCCAAGTAACTGGGACTACAGGCACCTGCCACAATGTCCACCTAGTTTTTCTGTTTTAGTAGAGATGGGCTGTCATTCTTGCTCAGGCTGTTTGTGAATTCTTGAGCTCAGGTGATCCACCCACCTCAGGCCCCCAGAGGGCTAGGATTACAGGCCTGAGCAAAGCTACAGGTATTAAGAAATGGTCATAGTTAGGATCTGGATAAAACTTAGGATTTGCTAATGGTTTAGAGGCAAGGTATAAGAGAAAACAGGTGTCGAAAATGATTCCAAGTTTTTTTGGAACCTGAATAAATAAATAGTGGCAGCATTTGCTGAAACAGAAAACAAGGGAAAAACAATTCAAGAAAGAGTTCTTGGGTTTGGAAGAAAGAGTTCAGTTGTGGACACATTAAGTTTCACACACCTGACAGATGTTCAAACAGGAACACAAAATAGACAACTAGTTTTAAAACTCTGGAGTTCAGGGGAGAAACTGAGCATGGAGAGAATTCAAGAAGTTACCAGAATGTCATTAAAACTATGGAACTGATGACAACACCCAGGGAATAAGGAAAGTTCAAGAAGATCTGAACAGACTAAGCCATCACCCACTTCAACCTAAAGGCTGGGAAGAGGAAGATTCAGCAAAGGAAACTGAGTTAGGAACAATCAATGAGGCAGTGGTATCCTGGAAGCCAGGTTAAGAAAGACTTTCTAAGAAGTAAGGTGTGAAGGTATCAAATGAGTAAGATGAGGGATGAAGAACTAGCCATTGAATTTGGCAAAGCAGGGGTCATTGTGACATCAGCAAAAGTAACTTCAGCTCAGTAGAGGGGATGAAAGCTTAATTTTAAGTGGTTCTCAAGAGAATGGGGAAAGAGAATGTGGAGATAATGACTCACAGACAACTCATTTTTCCTCTAAAGCTGCAAAGCAGAGAAATAGGGTACCTAGAAGGGTACATGGAATTAAAGGAAGTTAGGAATTTTTGAAATAGGAATTAGTGTGCATGTTTGTGTGCCCTTGAAATGATCTACTAGAGACAAGAATATAGTGATACAGGAGAGAGAAGCTAATTTTAAAAGCAGAGAGCTTAAAGAAGTCAGATGGCACATGGACAACATAGTGATAACTCCATCTCCACAAAAAAAAAAAGAAAAAAGAAAGAAAAAATAGAAAATTTAGCTGGGCATGGTGGTGCACACCTACAAGAGGCTGGGTGGAAGGCTCTTCTGAGCTTAGGAACCTGAAAGCTGCAGTGAGCTATAAGTGTGCCACTGTACTGCAGCCTGAGCAAAAAAGGAAAACCTTGTCTCCAAAAAGAACATAAAAAAATTAGAAGAAGTTACATGGGCTCAGCGCCCAGAGCTCAGTGAATGGGGCGCCAGCTACATATACCAAGGCCAGCAGGTTTGAGCCCGGCCCAGGCCTGCTAAATGACAATGACAACTGCAACCAAAAAATAGCAGGGCGTTGTGGCGGGCACCTGTAGTCCCAGCTACTCAGGCGGCTGAGGCAAGAGATTCGCTTAAGCCCAAGAGTTTGAGGTTGCTGTGAGCTGTGATGCCATAGCACTCTACCCAGGGTGACATAGTGAGACTGTCTCAAACAAAAAAAGAAGTTACAGGAACAGAATCCAACATATAGATGGTGGTCTTTACTAGGAACAAGGACAATTCACCCATTATTAACAGGAGAAAAAGTAGAATGTATATACATATTATATATATATATTTTTTACACATATTATATATATAATATATATATTTTATATATATATATGTAAATGCCGGTAGTTTGGTAGACTTCATGGTGATATGAAGATCTTTTATGATTTCTTCTATTCTAGGTGGGGGAAAAAAAGCAAAATCTTTAGTTAAGAGTGAGGAGAAACTATCCCTACATATACACCTATAGACAAACTGTTACTTCATAAAGCATGCTCATATTCAACTTTACCAAAAATATGAGCAAATTGTTTTTTAAAGAGGCTGTTAAAAATTATACACCACCAGTATTGAATGGGTATTATTTCCCCACATCTCTCCAACATTTGGCATTATCAGATTTATTATTTTTGGCCAATCCGATGGTATAAAATACCAAATTTTCCTTTTTTTTTGAGACAGAGTCTCACTATGTCGCCCTTGGTAGACTGCTGTGACGCCACAGCTCTCAGCAACCTCCAAGTCTTGAGCTTAAGCAATTCTCTTGCCTCAGCCTCCCGAGTAGCTGGGACTACAGGCGCCTGCCACAATGCCTGGCTACTTTTTTGCTGTTGTTGCAGTTGTCATTGTTTGCCTGGCCGAGGCCAGGTTCGAACCTGCCACTCTCAGTGTATGTGGCCGGCGCCCTACTCACTGAGCTGTGGGCACCACCCCAAATAACAAATTTTTAAAACTAGTAATTTCCTTGATTACTAAGACTGAATATTTTCCTATATTTATTGTCCATTTTTATTCCCTATATTATGAAAATAGCGCTTTTGTGTTATATACATTTTCTTGGGTTCCTTTTTTCTTCCGTTAATGATTTGTACGAGTTTTTAAAAAACTATATCCTAGATACTAAGTATTTGTCTATTATATATTAAAATATTTTCCACAGTTAAAAAAATAGTGAGGAGGGAGGGACAGAGGGAGGAGGTTTCAGGAAAGGTAGCACTCTCCATGATTTCTAGGATATTTGGGAAACAAATTGGGAAAATGTAACCTGCTTGCCAAGCATCACTGAGAGCCCACTCAAAGTTCCAGGCCATAGTTGAAATCAAAGGCCATAGTTGTTTGCCTTTCTCTTGTCATTATCTGTTTTCACAAGTCAGGATTTAACCAGGCAAGAATAATAGAGAAAGAGGAAGTGATTCCACTGGAGCTCCATGGAATACAAGGTGTAGAAGGACACACAGATGCACAGAAGGTAGTGACACGTAATGAAAAGTTAGTAGGATCAGTGGATCAGAAGTTCATGGAAGAGCGAGCTGCAAAGACAGGACACGGTTAGAGATTAGAATGCTTTAGAGATTCTGGGATAGTATAGCAATTGACAAGGGCTCAAGTATTGGGTACCGAAGATAGGGTGAAGAACCAGATCATTCCAAGTAATCAGGCCAAAGAACTGAGGAGCCAAATGGACTATCCATGTGGATATGAAATCTCCACGCATGATGACAGGGGAGGCAGTGGAGAGAAAGGCAGTTTCAGTGGTGTAGAGAGGAAAGAAGCCTAGCCAGGGCCAGGCACAGTGACTCACACCTGTAATCCTAACATTCTGAGAGGCCGAGGCAGGAGGATCCCTTGAGCTCAGGAGCTGGAGACCAGCCTGAGCAAGAGCAAGACCTCATCTCTACTAAAAATAGAAAAACAAGCCGGGCCTGGTGGCAGGTCCCCGTAGTCCCAGTTACTTAGGAATTTGAGGCCAGAGGATCACTTGAGCCCAGGAGTTTGAGGTTATTGTGAGCTATTATTATGCCACGGCACTCTACCAGGGCAACAGAAAAAAAAAAAGTTAAAAAAAGAAAAGAAGAAACTGCCTAGTCAGATGTGTTTGGAGAGAATGAGGGGCAAGGAAATGGGAGTCAGTGAATCTAGATAACTCTTTTGACAAATTCTGCAATGAAAGAGAAAAGAAAAGTGGTGGGTAGGAGGGGTCTGAAAAAAGACATGAGGTCAAGGGTTATTTCAGAGTGGAAGATTTCTGTAGTGTATGTGTATGGTCATGAGATAGATTCATTAGAAAGGGAGAAATTAATGCTTTAGGAGAGAGAGGGAATAACTTTAGGAACAAATTTCTTCAGGAGACAAGAGTAGAATCTGAAGCATACATGAAGGATTTTACTTTTCACCCCAAAGCTACACAATTCTCCCCCTGAAACATGAGAAAAGGCAGTCTCCATGGGTACAGATGTGGGTGAAGCAATAGACTCATGGTAAGAACACAAGGGAGTTCATTATGGATCAGTAAAGTATGACACAAAGTGTTCAGCCAGAGGATGAAGACTTTGCTGTGAAGGTTGGAGACATAAAGGCATAAAGTCATCATCTCAGAGACTGGGGGAACTTGCCAGTGAATGAAGTGAGCTTGCTAGGCAGTGCCCAATGACCAACAGAGATGTAATTCAAACAGACCAGTAGGTATGACTGTGATTCTGTGCAGCAAGACCCAACTGCTTTGGTGTAGGCAGAGTAGAAGGATGATTGGGTTTAACCAAGGTTGCGGTTTTCTCAGAAGTATGGTGAATTGCCAGAGAGCCAAGGGCGGTGGAAGATGGAAGGGGACAACTGCAATGATGGGCCACAGAATGGCGTCTGGGGCAGGAGGGGGTCAGTGAGAAGGTGCAAGAGAAATTGATCAGCCAAGGGATGGGAGGTCCGAGGCGAACAAAGAATTGTTTGGGGTCCTGTCAGCAGCTAGGGTCAAAAGTGCACCACTGTGGTTAGAGCAAGGATGTTTATACCAAGTCCCATCAGCCCTGCTACCCTGTGAACTTGGTGAGGACCCAGCACATAGCGAACACTTAGTAGATGCACTCTTTAAATATTTGATCCATAAATGCTTTGTTTCCACATGGGACTATGTGCCAAACACCCACAGAAGTATCTTCTCCTGGGGATCTCTCCCTTTAGTTGGGGAAAAAAGATAAGTGATGTAAGAAAAGGTCTTAAGTGCTGTAATAGAGGTCATGTTCAAAGGGCAACTCAGAGGGACGCAATGACTAACTGCAGAGGAAAACCAAGACGGGCTTTCCAAGGAGGTAACAAATAGGTCATCAAGACAGCTGGGGGTCATGGGGGCAGTGGAGGAAGTACGGAGATTCCGTTTCTCTCCTCATCAGCATGTTGATTTTCCCGGGGAGTTGCTCAAAGGAGGGACGACTGCGAAGCAGCAGATAAATGGCACAGATTTAAGTTCCTTTAAAACACCAAGTTCTTGGCTCGACGCCACGTACACCTGAGCTGGCGGGTTCGAATCCAGCCCGGCCTGCCAAACAATGACGGCTGCAGCCAAAAAATGGCTGAACATTGTGGCGGGCGCCTGCAGTCCCAGCTACTTGGGAGGCGGAGGCAGGAGACTCGCTTGAGCCCAGGAATTGGAGGTTGCTGTGAGCTGTGATGCCACAGCACTCTATCCAGGGTGACAGCTTGAGGCTCTGTCTCAAAAAAA
>CAUYRH010002371.1:0-38069 GCA_963574655.1 Perodicticus potto
AGGAAGCGGAGGCCTCCAAGTCTGTTTTGCCTTTTGAGTAATGTAATACCATTTTAAACTAAGAATGCTTCACTCCCCCAATATCGGACCCTCAAAAATTGTGTGGGTTTCCGACGATGCAATGAAATCCCATCCAATGCATCAAAAGCTAAGCACACACATCTTTTCAGACCTGCCTTGATCTCTCCAGGCTTCAGCATTGCTACTTTAGCTGCTATGTGACAGCGCCCTTAACCTTCACCTTTAGCTGCTGTGTGACAGCGCCCTTAACCTTCATACAAGTTCACTGTATGATTGCAAGAGCCAAATAGGCACTACCTTAAATATTTTAGAAGCCTTAATTAAAAAGTCTTTTTGAAAACTTGATTTGATTTTTGTTCCCAGGCTATATGTTACTTTGATAATCTAGCAGGAAACACTAGCGGTGGGATAAAGTTTTATTTTATCCCACTAGCTGGGATAAAACAACCCAGACGATCCTGGGCCCTCCATATTTCTAAAAATTAGAAATGGGCTGGTTCTTTATCTAGAATTTTTTCACTCAATACTGCTTTGACCTACATATACTTTGACCACATATGACCAGTAAGAAACGACAATTTCAACATTCTGCCTTTTTAAAAAATTATTTAAGACCTTTATTAACAGGTATCTGCAGTTTGTTGATGTTTTTGAAAAAGTCGAGTTGTAAACTCTTATTACAAATTAAAAATGAAGTTCTTAAAAATCTCAGTTTGACCAATAGGAAATAATTTAAAAACCTTTAAAGGCATATTGAGAAAAACCAAGCTTTAAAAAAAAACACACACACACATTTGTTATTACTTTTTATTCTGCCCTTCTGGAAAGCCTGCCGACTTCAACAATTGTGTTGCTCAAATCTAAAAGATTATTTAATACCAAGCATTATCAAATAGATAGTGGAAATGTTCTATATCTGTACTGTCTAAAATGGCTTCTAATTTCTACTGTGGCTATTCTATTCTGGATGCTTTCTGTCATTTAGTCCCAGATTCAAGTTTTAAATCATTTTGTTATTGTTATAGTTATTATTATTATTGTTTTGGCAACCCTTCCCTCCAGGTACATGTGTCTGTGGTTGTTTCACAAATTACTCAATAAGTCAATAGTTTAAATAATCATCTTTGATTTAGCTACCTGTAGGGTGAATGATTTAGCCTGGTATTAGCTGGGCAGTTTTCAGGTCTCTGTTGGGCTCCTACCCCTGTCTGGGATTCAGCTTGCTGATCTTAGAAAACCTCAGCTAAGTCAACTTCTTCTCCACAGTCTGGTTAAGTTTCCGGAGTAGGACTCAAGCACGCCATCCAGGGATCTCTCTCTGTCTTCCTTGTGCAACAGGGGTCCCAGTAGAGAACAGGTGTATAGAAGACTGTTTTCAGCTGAGAAAAAGAGGCCCCAGATGAAAAGGAACCAGCTAAAGAACTCTGACTCCATGAAAATATAGCCTGTATTGCCACCAACAAAGGATCTCAATAGCTCTCTACTAATGAACTCAAAAAAAGAGAGAGAGAAAGAGAGAAAATTATTGAAACGATGGGTATGGAATTCAGATTATGGATGGCAAATAAGATCAGTGGAATTGATAAGAAGGTAGAAAACCAATACAAAGATACCAAAAAAATAATTCAGAACACAAATGATAAATTCACTAAAGCAAGAGATAACATAAGAAATAGAATAACAGAACTTAAAGAAATGAATGGGTCATTTAGGGAATTTCAAAGTATAGTAGGAAAATTTAATAACAGACTAGACCAAAAGAAGAACATTTCAGAGCTAGAAATCAAGGTTCTAAATTAAGCCAGTCAAAACTGTAGAAAAGAGAAACGGGAAAAAAAATGAATAATTATTGCAAGAAATATGGGACAAAGTTAGCTAAGATAAAAATCATAGATATTCCTGAGGCAGAAAAAGAAAATTCAAAAAGCAGGGAAAACCTAGTTGAGAGAATAATTGAGGAAAACTTCCCTCGTATCACTAGAAATTCAGATATCCAGAAACGATATGATCATTCAAATACCTAGAAGATTCATAAAAGATAGGATATCACTGAAACATATAGTCCTCAATCTGGCCAAAGTCAAAGTGAAGGAGAAGGTAACACCGGATGTAAGATGAACACAGCCAGTGAGTTACAAAGGAAAAGCCATTAGACTAACCACAGACTTCTCATCAGAGACCCTATAAATCAGAAGGGATTGAGGTCCCATTTCTTAGTGTTAAAACAGAATAACCATGAACCAAGAATTTTGTATCCTGCAAAGCTAAGTTTCACAAATGGAAGAAAAATAAAGTCTTCCCCAGACAAGCAAATAGTAAGGAAATTTGTCACCACCAGATCTGCCCACTTAAAGGTGCTCTATACATGAAAAAGAACAATTGATACTGACTAGTGTAAAAACATCAAAATTTTATAGCTGATAACTTTCATAAAATAGTAACACAAGGGAGCAAACAAAGCAACTAGAATAATTCAACATAATGAATCTTATAGTATCTCAAGCATCAATACTAACATTGAATGTAAACTGTCTACTTAATGCTCCATTTAAAATAGACTAGCTGAATGCATGAAAAAAACCCATTTCCAAATTTATACTGTCTCCAAGAAACTCATGTAACTCTTAAGGATTCTCATAGACTCAAGGTAAAGGGATGGAAAAATGGAAACCATAGGCAAGCAATAGTAGCTTTTCTCTTATCAGTGTTGATTTAACCATTGCTGTTAAACCAATAGAGGTCAACAAAAAGAGAGATAGAGAAAGAAAAACTTGGTCATTATATAATTATACAGGTCTCAATTCAGCAAGAAAATATAGCAAATCTAAATATGTATGCACCTAACACAGGAGCTCCTGGATTCATTTAAAAAACAAAGAAAAAATGCAACAGTACCATTATAACAGCCAGGGACTTCAATGTACCGCTAACAGAACTGGAAAGATCATCAATGCAGAAGATCAACAAAGAAACATTGGACTTCAACAGACTCTAGTACAAAAGGACTAGCCAACATTTATAGAACATTCTACCCCTAAAGCATAGAATATACATTCTCAAGATAGATCCTATGTTAATCCACAAAATCATTCTAAGCAAATTCAGAAAAACTGAAATCATACCATGTATCTTTCTCATACAACAATGGCATAAAACTAGAAATAAATTCCAAGAGGAACTCTTAAATCTACAGAGTCATGGAGATTCAATACCCTGCTGTGGAACGATTGTCAGGTCAAAGACAAAACTAAGGAGAAAATAAAAAGGAATTTTGAACTGAATGACAAAGATGACACAAACATTCAAAATCTACAGGATACAGTAAAAGCAGTGTGAAGGGTTCCCCTTCTGTTCACATAGCCTTAAATTCTTATTTCAAAAAGAGAAAGATTACAAATCAGTGATTTACTGTCACACCTCAAGAAATAGCAAAATTATAACCAAATCCACAGCTAGCAGAAAAAAAATAATGAATCTCAGAGCAGAATTAAAAGAAATGGAGACCATTAAAATGCAATGGATCAATGAAACAAAAAGCTTAATCTTTGAAAAGATAAACAAAATCAATAGACCACTAGCTCTTATAGAGTAACGAGAAATGGTTAATCAAAGAAGCTCAATCAGAAACGAAAAAGGAGACATTACAACAGATATCACAGAAAGAGATATTTTAAGGGACCATTTCAGCCATTAGAGGTGATCACAGTACAATAACATTCAAATAATATTTCACTACTTCATCTCACACTGAAAGAATCCGACATTACGACCATTGATTCCCTCTCATCTTTTGTCTTCTTCCATGATCTTCTTTCCCCTTCTGCCAAAAATTGTAAAATACATTGTTTTGTTTCTTATTGTTATTGTTCCAAACAATGCATGTAGTATAGTATGTACATATCATATATCATGTATGGGTACACACACTCTAGAAGATACCCCTTTTTTTCTCCCTGTGGATCCAAGGTTCCCTTTAGTATCACTTATTTTTCACTTCTTGCCATGTGTTTTGGCTACAGATAAATAATCTCAGATTTGGTCTCTCTGAAATTACAATTTTCTTCATTTTATTTTTAATGAATACTTTTTGACTACAGAATACTAATTTTTATTATCATTTTTTTTTTTTTTTAGAGATACATTCTCACTTTATCACCCTCGGTAGAGTGCTGTGGCATCACAGATCCTCCAACCTCCAACTTCTGGGCTTAGGCGATTCTCTTGCCTCAGCCTCCTGAGTAGCTGGGACTATAGGCGCCCACCACAAGGCCCGGCTATTTTTTGTTACAGTTTGGCTGGTGCTGGGTTAGAACTCGCCACCCTCAGTATATGGGGCTGGCACCCTACCCACTGAGCCACGCGCACCACACCAAGGAATACTAATTTTTTAATACTTAACAAATGTCATTTTAGTATTCTCTGGATTCAATTGTTTCTAAAGTAAAGTCAGTCCTTATTAGATATTTGTTCCTTTGTATGTCGTGTTCCTTTTCTCTGGCTCCTTTAAGATTTATTACTCATTTATTACTCTTTTCAGCTGTTTGACTTGGCTGTGTCTAGCTGCGATTTTCTTTTCATTTATCCTCCTTAGAATTTTCTCAGTTTCTTAAATGTGCAATTTAATAGCATACGATAGTTTGGGAAATTCCTAAGATATTATCTTTTAAATATGTTTTCCATCCTATTCCCCTACCCCAATTTGTGTTTATTACACCATTTAGTATTTTGCCACAGACATTGGCTGCTATATTTCTCCTCTTTTTTTTTTTTTTTTTTCCTACAGTTTTTGGCTGGGGCCAGGTTTGAACCCACCACCTCTGGTATATGGGGCTGGCACCCTACTCCTTTGAGCCACAGGCGCCGCCCTCTTTTTCTTTCTTTTTTCTCTTTGCTCTTCAGTATGGACACTTTCTATTGATCTCTCCTTAAGCTCATTGATTCTTGCCTTTGTTATCTCTACTCTGCATTTACACCTGTCCAACACTTTTTTTCTTTTCTATCCCATAGTTTATTTCTATGTATTAATCAGTTCTCTTTTTTATAGTGTCCCTCTATTTTTTAAAAATGTTTTCATCTCTTTTCACACTTCCGTCTTTACACTACACACCTTAGCATTTTTATCACAATTACTTTAAAGACCCTTCTTGACATTACTAATTCCTGAGTCATGTCTGTGTCCAAGTATATTATTGGATATTTATCTTCTTGATTATGGGTCTCATGACAATGTTTTATTTTCCACTTTTCTTATAACTTGTCATTTTATGTAAGACAATTATATGTCAGAACAAAATCTGCAAAGCTACTTTGTCATCATTCCAGGCTGTGAGATTCAGTACCTGGAATCAATAAGATCTGCAGTGGAAGTGGGTCTGGGATTTGTCGCAAATTGTAGTTGATTCATTTTCCCATTGGCTTTTCATTATATTAGGTGCAAAATCATAAATATTCCTCCAGTGGGGTTTGGTATCTGAGCATGAATGTTGTCATGATAAACCATTTGGTCTTTACAGCCCTGCTCTAGGTTTAGAAATCATGATATCTTTGTCTGCTTTGCAGAAAGTCTTTCAGTTTTTGAATCAAGAGGAGGCTCTCTTTGTTCTGCAGTCCTGCTCCTGGCTGGCTCTTGGCTTTGGCCTCCTGGACATTTCTCTGGCCTTGTGCCCTTCCTCCAGTCCTTGGAGTACAGATGTCTTACTCTTCGTGAAGCTCAGGGTATTTAGAAGCAATTTCTTTCAGGTTTCCTGCCGTTAGCCTTCCAAGTTGAATATCAAGTACGCCTTGGAATTTCTCTCCGTTCTCTTGTGCCAGTTCCCACCTTCAGTGTCGGAAAATCTGAAGTGCCACAGATGAATTTATCTGCCCTGAGGCTCGTCTTTCATGGAGTACCTTCAGGAACACAGTGAAAACCTTTGGGGAAAGGAAAACAAAACTGGTAGCTAGCCGCAGACTCACACCACAGCTGCAGCTGCTTAGCATTCTAGTCTGTTAGAAAATCCCAAATACAGCCATTAAGACCTCATTACAATTTAGGATCATTTATTTTTACCCCTTATGGTGAATTTCTAGTCCTACCTTCACTCCACCAGGGATGAGGTAGTACGATCTTCCATGGTTCTCTTCCTTTCTGCAAAATGATTGTTACTATTTAGAATTTAGTTCATCAGCTTTCATTCAAATCTCAGGTCTCTCTGCTAATGCAAACAAACAAGTAACAAAAACCAATAATGATGCTGTAGATTGTCGGGCTTGTTATTGGAGGATTGGGTAGGAGGGATAAGCTTTTGTGATAGTTATGTAATTACTAGAAACAAAATATTTAGTTGGATATTTTCTAAGATTTTTTCATATTTCTAAGATTTTTCTAAAAAGACCTTTTCGTATAATGAACTAGGAAGTCATTAAAAATTATAATTTGTAATATGTTAATAAATCTATATTATTATGTGTTGCTAGCAATCTAAATAGTCTTCAATTACTAACACAAAGTCCCATGTAATTATTGTGGCACGGTTCCCTTTTTCTTTCTGATAATCTTTTAAAAAGTCTTCCATAAAACATTATGTATATTTTTATATGAAGAATACAATATTCTTGATTATGTTAACCAATGCAGGGAGCAAGGAAATGTAATGCTATGTATAAAATAAACTTTCTCAAAAATAAATAAATAAATAAATAAACTTGTTCCGTGCCACCCAAAATCTGGGATAATATTATCAAAATGTTCATAACGTCTCTGCTCTCATGAGACTGCTCGGGTCATTAAATATCAAGTCATTGCCTCCTGAAATTACATGCACAGATGGGTTTTGTTGCTTATTTTTACCACTGAAGAGATATTTTTTTAAAGGGAAAAATACCAAACACATTTACAGAATTGTATTGCCTCAATTTTCAATGTGCAAAAACGTACAGAAGTGATGACTGGGCTTGGTGCCTGTAGCTCAGTGGTTAGGGCTCCAGTCACATATACAGGGGCTGGCAGGTTCAAACCTGGCCCAGGCCTACTAAACAACAGTGACAATTATAACCAAAAAATAGCCAAACGTTGTGGCAGGTGCCTGTAGTCCCAGCTACTTGAGAGGCTGAGGCAAGAGAATCACGTAAGCCCAAGAGTTTGAGGTTGCTGTGAGCTGTACTGAGAGCGACATAGTGAAACTCTGTCTTAAAAAAAAAAAAAGATGACTGGTAGTTTTTAGCAATACTTAACCTTGTTCTAATAGAGCTGGATTACTTAACATAGGTATGAAATTCTTTACTTATGTGTATATACATATTGTTGTGTATTTATATTTATATTTAACCACATAGCTTTGTTCTTTCATGGTAAAATAATTCTGCTACTTTATTTTATTCTTTGCATGTGTACTTTTTCTAAAGAGTGAACAGAGCTCACAAAAGAAATCTTCTGACTGTGCAGATCTGTGCTCCCAAGAATCTGATTTAATTAGAAGAATTAGGCTATCATTTGCCTTTGTAGTGTTGCAAAGTCTGCAAAATAGTTTTCAACTCTGCCTGCCAGTCAGAAAACATATGATAACCTTGAATGATAAAAATAATACAAGGTGAATTCAAGCCTTTTTAATTTTACAGGTAATTTTTAACATATTAGAGTCAATTTCCTCTGTTTGCAATTCAGGAAATGAGATTGCTGAACACAATGTCGCTTGAAAAATATCTTGCACATAATTAGGAACACCTGCTAATCTGTAGGTAATAAACTTTGTTTTATATTTAATCATGCATCTAAATGTCTGCTAACATCTGTATAGACATCTTAATATTTTATATTAATGGAACAATAGCATATCTTTAAACAACAATTGTTTAGATTTTCATGAAAGGTTTGATGCTTGTAAAAGCACATTCATTACAGACAAAAAGAAGGGGAAAGGGATATTGGAGAACTTCTAAAGAATCTGATATGTACATGCCAGAAAACTTGTTGAGGAGCTTGGGGCTGATTCTTCTGGCAAAAGTCATGGGGAAAGTGGTCATTCAGACAGTCTAAAACTGGATGGTTACTGTCTTATCAAAGGTACAGAGATTTTCTGATTCAGATTATTCTGATAAAGGATTCCTTTGCAACTCATCGCATGTACTCTGAATTATATTATGGCATGACTTCTAATTTTATTTTGAGTAGCAATTCAAGGCTAGACATTTGGATAGCTTTAGATGCTCTGCCAAGGTTCTGAATCAAAATGAGATGAAAATAAACATAACTATGTATTGAGAAATTGATGAGAACATCATTTAAGCCCCAGAGCAAGCATTGGCATAAGAAGGAAATAGACCTGGATTTACATTTCATATGCCTCTAACTTCATGCGTCTTAGGCGTATTACACAGACTTAGCTTCATCCCTTCAATCAGGCTCATAGAGTTCCAACAAGATTAAAGGCACTACGAGTAAAAGTCTTACTATGATGCCTGCCACATACAGAAATGAACAGGTAGAGGTAGTAAGCCTTTCATTGACTACCTCACATTGGCCAGATTTGAGGGTAGGAATTCTGAACTTAGAAGTACCATTAAAAAGTCTCATTGATCCATATATGCAGGTCATCAATGTAATATAAACACACAATATCAAGGAACTGGCTTTTTGTTAATATAACTGCTTTCACTAAAATAATAAATCTTACTGCTCTAGATGCTTAAACATAATTACATAATAACCTTACTGTCTCTACATTTTTACCTACTTCTATGTTTTGTCTCTTTGAGACGGACACTATAAAATTAAAGCCATATAACTCATTTTTAAGTCATTAAAAATACATTAAGGAATACATATCTAGGAAATTTACCTTTGACATTTAAAGTTGCTGTTTGGTGTCAATTGATAAAACATTTACCCAGCGTACCAAAAGCAAATGATTTGTGAACAATGAATTTGGGTGAACAATGAACACTAAATGCTAATAGTTTTAAAACAGAATAAGTTTTCTCTTTCAGTTGGACATTATATAGAAGAGAAAGAAAACAAACATTTAAAATTGCAACAAAATGGATTTTTTAAATTAAATCCTAGCTGTATACACTAATGCAATTATGGGGTACAATGTGCTGGTTTTATATACAATTTGAAATGCTTTCATCAAACAGGTTAAGAAAGCCTTCACCGTTATTTTCTTAGTTATTGTGTTAAGACATTTATATTCTACACTTAGTGGATTTAACATGTATCCTTGTAAAATGCACCCTGGTGAGAATGCAAACTAATACGTTCCTTTTGGAAAGATGTTTGGAGATTACTTAGGAATCTAAAAATAGACCTGCCATTTGATCCTGCAATTCCTCTACTAGGTACATAGCCAGAAGACCAAAAGTGGGGTATTTTTTATCTTTCAGAAGAATTTTTACTATGTTTCAGCAATCTACTTTAAGGCAAAATACGAAATGATATGTTGAACTAATATCAAACAGCAATTAATATAATGTTGAACAGTTCCCTGGGTCCTGACATAGGCCAGGAAGTGGGCAACATTCTTTGAATGCGTTCTTCCAATCAGTTACTCACAATACTTACAAGGAATAGGTGGTATTAATATCTCCATTTGTCAAATACGAAGTTCACACTTAGAGAATTCTATGGATTTAGATTCGAGTCAACTCATTCTTTTTTATGGTGATATAATATAAAAAGAATAAAATGTATAATTTTAAATATTTTTTAAGTTTACAATCAGTGGCATGAAGCACGTACATTACCATGCAACCATCACCCCTATTCATCCAGAACTTATTTTTTTTTTTTTTTTGCAATTTTTGGCAGGGGCCGGGTTTGAACCTGCCACCTCCAGCATATGGGGCCAGCGCCCTACTCCTTTGAGCCACAGATGCCGCCCCATCTAGAACTTTTTAATCATCCTCAAACTCAAACTCCCTACCATAACTTCCAGTTTTTTTTCAACTTCTTCCCAGAGTAACCCCTATCCCCTCTCTATGAATTGTACTCTTCCAGGAAGCTCACACAAATGGAATCATGCAATGTTTTTCCTTTTTGCTAGGCTTATTTCACCTAGCACTGTTTTCAAGGGACAGCCATATTGTAACATATGTTGTAATTTCCTTTCTTCCTTAGGCTGGACAATATTCTAGTGTATGTATTTGTTGATCCATTCATCCATCAAGGACATTTGAGTTGTTTTCACCTTTTAGCTATTGCAAATAATGTTACTAAGTCATTTATGCATAAATATCTGTCCAAGTCTCCACATTCAATTATTTTAGATTTATACTCAGAAGTGGAATTTCTGGGTCATATAGTAGTTCCATGTTCAAGGTTTTGAGGTACCACCATACAGTACCAGCTTTACATTGTAATTATAGAATATTTTGACAGAAGACATTATCTATACTTTGTTTCCAAATTATATGATGTGGCTATTATTGAAGTACATAAAGCCTTTGCTGTGGCTGGCAATATTATATGCATATTTCAGTTTTTATAGTCATGACTGCTTATTTATGCTATTAAATTACTGTAATTTGATATCAAGTACTACTATAAATTAATCATCACATATGTATTTTCGTAAATTTTTCACTCTCACTACTTCAAAAATATGCAATAATTAACATTTTATACATTTCCATTGGACATTGTTGTCAGAGCTTTGTATAAGAGTGTAGAAGTTGCATATTAAATATTCTCTATATTGACACAGGATGAATGCTCCTATAGAATCTACCTCCAAGTGAAGGCCAGAACCTCTCTCCTATTACTTTTTGCTGTTTGTAAGATCTACTTTTATATCCAGTTTTTATTTCAAGTTAGTAATCTGTATTTTGTTTTCCTTGATTAGCCTGGATGATATTAATTTTTCATAGCCTCCTGTTGCTTTCTTAATGTTCCTTATTATATATAGTTAGTTTTTCAAATTAATTCCTGCTCTCATTTTTATTAATCCCTTCCTTTTTTATAGATTTAATATAATTTAAATTATTGTAGGTTCTTGAGATTGGAGTTAGTCATTTGTTTTCAGTAGACCAAATTCTTTCAGTAGACCATTCTTCTGACATGTATGTGGTTATAAATCTCTCTGTAAATACTGCTTTTGCTACGTCCCATGAATGTTTTTTATCACATTTTTATGATTATTCAGTAGCAAATATTTTTTAATTTTCCATGACTTTTTTGATTCCAGAATTATTTAGAGGTTTATCATTTAACTTTTAATCAATTAAGCATTTTTTCATTTTCTTTCTCATTGTTTTGAATTGATTTCTGTATGGATGCCACTATTGTCAGAGAATAGCCTCTCTACATATTATTTCAAATCTGTGAGGACTTATGAGAATCGCTTGAAGGTCTGTCACGATTTTTGCCATCTAGGTTCCACAAGTATTTGAAGGAATTTGTAGTTATCCCACTGGTGGGTGCAGTGTTCGGTATATTTCAATGGGTGAATCAGATTTTCTGCAGCCTTCACAGCTTTATCATCTATAAAGTCTCTATGATTGTCCATTAAAGTTCTGTATAATTTTTATTTTTACAGTTTAATGCTTTTTTGATATAAGAACATTTAAAATTACAGTAGAACCTCTATAGTTGACCACCTCTTGCATTGACCACCTTCTTACGTTGACCTAATTTTCATAGAACAGACTTGCACCCTATGTCCATATCAGTAGAGTCGGCCTAGTTCCTTATGTTGACCACCTCTGAACATTGACCAGTTTGTTACGGTCCTTCGGATGGTCAATTTACAGAGGTCTACTGTATGCTCTTTGTTATGAATTGATTCTTTATCATTCAGAAATTTCTTCTCCACAAACATACATTTCCTGCCTTAAACTCTATTTTCATCTAGTGGTTAGTGTTTTGTGGTGCCTCTTCTCTCACTACATTTTCTTTTCTTTTCTTTTTTAATAATTTTTATTAAATCATAATTGTGTACATTGGTGCAATCATAGGGCAGAATGTGCTTCATATGCAATCAGAAACATTTTGATCGTACTGTGAGAGATAGCCCTCATAGCATTTTCTTAATCACTATATAAAGACATTGATACTCTACATTTGATAAGTTTCACCAGCACCCTACCAAGATGCACCGTGGGTGTGATCCCACCAATTGCCCTCCCTCCACTCTGCTTTTCTTTACCCCTGGGTTCTGTGGTTTTGCAGTCTCTTTTCTGCTCCCTGTTTCTTTGTTTCTTTGGGTCTGCATTAACTCACTTCCTTGTAAATCTCTGTGTCAGCTTTCAATCCCTGCCCCCGAGAGAGATGAGTTAATTAGTTTAGTCAGTCACTGGGTAATACAGATTTTCCTTGTTCACAGGTCAGAGTACACTTGGCTGCCCACACCAGTGAGCTGTGGCCAGGTCGCCTGGTGAAATACAGAGCAGTGTTGACACAGGTAAAAAGTCCTTCTAAAGGGTAGCGGGATATCACGAAGCTTCTAAGGAGAATCCCCCACCAGACTTTGCCCTTTTCTTGCCTTCCAAGGTAACACGTGTTTTTCTTGTATGCCCTACCCAAAAGGTCACTCTTGTGGCTCATGTGCAAAATCTTATTGGTCAAATCAAAAGATTTTAAAAAATTCAAAATTGTTAGTATATCACTTAACTTTGAATTGTTGATGAAAACAATTCACTTCCTGTTAAATCTCTGTCTGTGAAAACTTGAACTTTCTGCTGCTAGAGAGAATTGCTCAGCTAGTAACTAGTACAGAAGCTCTTGGTTAGTTGAAGAATTCTCCTAACCGTCACAAATTGTTTCTTAAATCAATTGAATGATAATCTACTCGATTAAATTTGAATTCAAATCGTTCTAATAGCCTCTACATAAAAACAATATAAATTCTCTTCTTTTCAAAACTTCATGAGGTTTAAAAACGAGTTTCCTTTCAAAATCGTCATCAGAGATTGGTCTGAAGTCTTCAAATCTTGCTAACATACACATATTCTTAAGTGTCACATTCACATTTTTAAAATTGCTATTCCAAAATTATATTTTATACAATCTTTGGTTTTAACATATTATAGAGAAATCTCTTAAGCTCTCTATTTTTGTTAATTTGGTAAAAAAAAAAAATCCCACATTTTAATTATTTTACCTGGCCAATTGTTTTTTACAGCGTATTGTTATAGTATGCTCTTGATTGTAATGATTAGTAATTCACAATGCCAATATGTGACAATATATTTCTGCTTGCTTGTAAGAATTCCAGGAAATAATAGTTACTAGGAATCAGAGCAAAAGTGAATTGAAGGCAGAGTATTGTTTTCTTTATTTAGAGATCTCTGTTGATTCAGGGTTGAATTATTTCTATCTATTAAAAATTATCATTTAATAAAACAGAAGTGATAATGTAAATATTGGTTTGTAGAAATAAAAATAGAATGGCAATAATCCCAAATCTCAGCGTAAAAGAAGTTTATTTCTTACACTCAAAAAGGTAGGTAGGGAAGGGAGGCTACTATGCAAAGCTAAAAAATCACTTTCAACCCCAGGCATCTAATACGTCCTGAAGCATGAACCTTTAGAATGAATGAAGACAATGAGCTTGGAGAGCATTCGATGGCTCTTCCGGGACAGACTGCCCACTTTGTGACCCTCACCTTAATCTCATGATTATACCTACCTGTAAAAAAATAGAAAATGTAATTTTGCTCTGTGTCAGAAAAAAAAGGGAAATAATGCACACATCCTTTTATTCTCCCAACTACACCTAAGAAACACCCACTGCTTTCCCAAGTGAGTTAATCCAGAGAACCACACAGTCACTGGGTAAGTGTGATGTCCTGAATCTTCCATTCGTAAAGTCTCTTAAATAGGTCAAGGCGTGGGTCCACAAAACCCACAGTTATGAAACAGAAAAATCAGCCATCTGTTCCCCAGACACCCAACCCAATAATACTATTGAATTGTTTAAATAATTCCACTTTGGATAAATATTTAGTAACATGAAGAAATGCTCATGCCTCGTATGTGACAGTGAGCAGTATGTAACTCTCCACGAGCTCAGTTTTACTTTTTACAGTATTAATGGGTTAAAAAGTGAAGAATAGGTAACATTTTTGCTCATTAGTGATTTCGTGTTATTCTTTATGCAACTGGATATTAAAAGTGAGTTTTCTTCCTTGTTCAGCATTCTGAAAGAGATTCTAGTGTCTAAAAAAGAACGCTTGGTTTTACACCCATTGCATCTTTCAGACCATCTTGCGGTAACCCCTTTGCAAGGTTTGCAAAGAGTAGAGACCAAATCAGATTCGTTCTGCCGCTGTGTCAGGCTTGTCACTCATCGACGGCTCGTGAAAGGGGCTGGTGTTTAGGAGGCTGCCTGAAGGGGGAAATATTTTGAGAGACTTTGTGTGCTCTTTGTGAGGCATCCCTCAGGTGAGAAGAACGTTAAGGGGCTTCTCTTAGGGAATTTCTTAAGTGGCACTAAAATTGGGGACTCATAGAGCCTGCCATTTGACATACTCTTCAGGAGTCAAGAGGTAAGGTCACGTGGCCGGCACTCCTCATGTTGGTAAGGAACAAAAGTGAAGTGCTGACCTAGGGGAGTGTTGCTCTTCCAGTGACCAGTCGGCAATGGTCTACGTTTCCCAGTGTCCAGACTGCAGTCATCTGATAAGACACCATAACAAGGACCTGTATGAATGAAGGGGGGCACAATAGAACAAACTCCTCTGCCAGAAAGGCTGAGGAGAGAACTAAGTAGCCATGCCCAGGAGGAGAATGCCCACATCCCAGACATTATGGCAGTGCCCACCACACAAAGACCTACTCATTGTCCACCTGACACACCAAAGAGTCAGATCCCACAGTGCAATGTATTCAGCTAATGAAAAAGTTTGATCCTTTCACCTGTTGGTTTAGCCCAGTTCTGTAGCCAGCTAGGAAAGATCTGGAGCAGGACAGAAGCCCGTCACGCCCCCGCCTGAGGGCACACGTTCCACTTGGGCTGGCTGGCATCCTTTCAAGAAGGATGTCAGTTTAGAATTTTCATTAACGTAGTGGGATTTACTTACTGAAAAGAGGCTATATCTGCAAGTAATAGCAGCCAGAAGAATATGTTAACTTCTGAAAATAATTTCAAAAGCATGGAATCACCCTATTATTTCCATCCCGAAAGTAAAATTAGTAGAAATTTTTAAAAATTGCTTTCTGCCTACAATCTGAGAAGCCAATTTCATGCCATAAACCTGTCACATTTATAAACCTGGATTTTTGTAATTTCCTACAGGGAAGGAGGCTTATTGCAGAGCAGTGTAGGACTGTCTGTGTGTGTGCACCTGTGCACACAGGCATGTATTTTCGGTATAGCGGCGTATTTACCTGATGTCGAGACAAATGATCAATTCTGACAATTCAGTCCAAAATGTCAAACTAGATGTTTGGCATGAGGCAGGTACAAACAACTTCAGCATTGACTGAATTTATAACATTTCAGCCCATTATCTGAATGTCATGGAGATCAAACTATAGAATGTGATGACCTAAAATCTTTAGCCAAAAGGTTGAGCTTTGCAGAAGCTTGCATTTCATGCATTATAGATTAATTTGCTAACTAAATAATTTTCCCTTTCTTATCCTATTAATAATTCATAGGACGCTCATTGGGTGCAGATAAAAAGTTCACAACAATTAGTTTCAAACAAATATTTCGGCACACTAGAGCAAAACAGTTGTTCCGCAATAATCAGTTACCAAGATTAGAATACAACATTTATCTAGTCAAAGCCACAAATTAGCAATTTTTATTACCTCTCCATAAAATATTCAGTCATCCTTGCATTCTCTTTCAGACTACTTATAAGACTTAAATATTTCTTGTCACAATGTAATAAAATAAAGATTAAAAAAGTAAGCAGGAAAATCATATAATTTCATATCCCACTAAACAAAGTTAGTCTGTAAATGCTATATAAGTGTAAGCTACACACAAAAACATTGTCTGTCCTCATCATCAAAGAAACTTTTGAGTAGTGAGGGATACAGGTAAGTGCTGGACTTAGGTTCTCTTCCGTTAGAGCAAACAGAAAGTTCTCCTAAAGTCTGTGGGCCCTAAGGCAGAAAGTTGGCGGCTACAAAGGAGACTTAAAAGTCATGGAGTCAATCAACTCAGGGCTCCATCTTGTTATGCAAAGTGGAAAGTATGTGTTATGTACAAGCAGACTTTGAAGATCATCAGACAAGGCAAAGCCAGATTGGTCATCCTCGCCAACAACTGCCCAGCTTTGAGGAAATCTGAAATAGAGTACTATGCCACGGTAGCCAAAACTGGTGTTCAACACAATAATGGCAATAATATTGAGTTGGGCTCGGCATGCGGGCAGTACTATGGAGTGTACTCACTGGCCATCATTGATCCCAGTGACTCCGATAGCACTGGAGGCTTGCCAGAACAGACTGGTGAAAAGTACACCATCTACATTTTTTTCTTTAATAAAACTTGCTAGAGCTTATTTAAAAATTTTTTTTAAAACAAAAAGCATAAAGGCTGAGGCAAAAAGAGGCAGGGGTTTTCAGAGAGGCCTACTTAAACATATTTATTCAACTACATTAAAATATGAACAGTATTTAAATTCCCCTCTCGCAAGCACTGTATGAGAGTGAGAATTCCCCTCACTATTGTATATTATTTTAAAATAAATAAATAATTTTTGGTTTGGGAAAACTTTCCAAGACATTAAGTATTTATTGAGCTCCTCTGGGAGGAATTAAAAATAGATGTGCACAGAATAGGTCCCCATGTTTGCTAGTATCAACCTCAAACTCTATAAAGAAATTAGAGTAACTACCCCAGAAGTTTAATAATTATGTAAAAGAAAAACAATGCGCCGTGAGAAATGACAATATAGCAGCATATCGGGGCCAAAAATCTACAGAAAATGAAGACGCTGTGCACAAATAGACCTGGCATAGCTTCATGAAGATCAGCCACGTCTGCAGAAAAGGATGGGTGGGATTTTCATAAATGGGATGAATATTGACCGGGTCAGGGAAAAGACAATGAGATTCTGTAGCATTATGTGCATGTAAAGAATGTTGAGATACCTAAAAGAAATATGCCTCTTCCAAGCACGGCATCCATTTTTAAAAATTCAATCCGTAAATATTGACAGAGCATATACTGTGTGCCAGGCACTCGGGTTTGAGAAAGTAGAGAGTGAATTGTTGCAGCGTCCGCTATTTAGAACTACATATTTTTCTACACAGAAAATGTTTATACAATGCAAATATTCAGGGCCCTTTCATGAGTTCAAATTACAATATGGATGTGCACACATATATAAGCATATGCACTTATAGAAACTTGTGCATAGTATATATTGATCCATTGTGTGTAGATACACAGGTAGATGGATGAATAAAGAGGATCACGCCAATGTTAATCAAAATATTTACTAACCGAGCATTTAATGATTATGCTACACCAAGGACTTGACCAGCGCTCCACACACATTAATGCAGTTTCTACGACTGTAAGAAATCAGATGGGGGGAGCTATGTTGGAATAAGATTATTATTCATATTCCTGTGATCAACAAGAATGAAAAAAATCATTTTGCTTAGGTAATCTAGTCTGCTTTTCTACATATTTAAACCAATCTTTTTTGAGAACTAATTTTGCACAGAAATTTCTTCCAGAGTAGATGTCCAGCACAGCCCAGATTTCATAACGATGGAGGTAAGATTTTGCAATACTGAAGTTTATTGTATTCATATGTTTCATCTGCATCTCAGGTGGAATTTAGGAATTATAAAGTAAAATTTATTTATTTGTTGTAGAGATGACATTTCACTCTGTCGCCCAGGCCGGAGTGCAGAGATGGCAGCTCACTGCAGCCTTGAATTCCTGGGCTGAAGCCTCTTGCCTCAGCTTCCTGCTTACAGGCATGTAAGGTTAAATTTAATTCTATAATTAATTATGATATAGTATTATTTTAGGGAGTAGGACATAATATAAACCTGTTTTGATTTTTTAAAATTAAAATTTGGTCCATTTTACCACTTATTGGTAATGACCCTAAATAATGGCCACGTGATTTAGTTAAGCATTCACTAAACTTTTACAGGTCACAGTTGTTTTTAGGCATCAGACACTACCCTGACCTTTGCCGCTGGGCAGGAACATGGTAACGTTTGGTTACACGACAATAGCATCAGTAGGAACCGCTATGGAAAGATTGCTGAAGTCACTGCCCTTTTTTTCACTCAGGGAAATACAGAAGCATTTTTAAATAATTGATCTTGAAACCACCAAAATTGCTTTTCTGCTTTTCTTTTTGACTCTTCTTCCTCCTTGTATGTCTGGACAGTAATTCTTACACACTTCCTGGTGCCCATCACTCTTACTGTCTTTGCCTATTTTCCTTTTTCTTCTGATCATCCAATTATCTTATGATCCCTTCCAAACATGTCTACTTCCCATTAATTTCCAGAAAGTGAACAAATCATATCACTGACCTTAATTTTTTTATATCAAAGTTTTGTCCTATTTGTTACCATAATGTCATTATAAAATCTCTTGTATTCCTCCCTTTTGAATCTTTTCCTAATTCTTTCCTGAAAAGATCCTTTCCTGGAAAGATAACTCTAACTTGTAATGTCATTTATATTCTAGGTCTTCATTCCGTAAACAGTTCTAAAGCAAGATAAATTGCCTGAAAAGATTGTTTTCAATTATTTAAAATCTAATGTTTTTCTCTTCAGAAGCACTTTTAATCATTCTATCCCCGAAGACAGGATATATTTCAAATGATTGATTTTTCTATCAAGAGTGTTCAATGTCATGAAATTTAGTATAAAAATAAAATTAGCTAGCTCTCTGCTATTCATTAATCAGAACCTAATTCATTCTTTAAGGAAGACACAAGTTTTCTTTATTTGGGCTGGCTAAATATTTGATTGCTTCAAAAACATTTTGAATAAATGAAACTCCGAATCTCGATAGAAATGCAATCCACATGAACCTTGCTTGATCACGGTTAGCATTTAGCTTTCTTCTGTAATGCTACAAAACTAAAAATCTCTCCCTCCCCCTTGCCACCTCCCCTTTTTCCTACCCATCTCTTTCCCTCTTCTCCCCCCTTATTGCTTTCTTTGTTCCAATTTATATATATAATTATTACAAATATATATATTTATGAAAGCTAAAGAGAAAGGATTGTACTTTCAGTGGTTCTCAACCTTCCTAATACTGTGACCCCCTAATATAGTTCCTCATGTTGTGGTGACTCCCAACCATAAAATTATTTCAGTGTTATTTCATAACTGTAATGTTGCTACTGTTATGAATTGTAACGTAAATATCTGATATGCAGGATGTATTCAGGAGACCCCTGTTCAACTCCGTAAGGGATTGTGACCCAAAGGTTGAGAGCTGCTGCTTTAGAAGGAAGGTATTGTCTATTCAAATCAAGAGAACAGTGTGGTGCCTGTGGCTCAAAGGAGTAGGGCGCCGGCCCCATGTACCAAAGGTGGTGGGTTCAAACCTAGCCCCGGTAAAAAACTGCAAAAAAAATAAAAAATAAATAAATAAAAATCAAGAGACCATTTTGAAAATAAATGAATACACCTGTAATACTCTGTGAACCTTATCAAAATTCATAGCAAGCACTTTACTGAGTTTTGTAATCATGGGATATGAAAAGCCACTGGCTGAGAAATTTATAGAGTCAGTGGGAGAATATTCACAGAAACTTCGGTGCCTACATTTTCTAACAGAAAACACTTTTAGAGAACTGCTATGATAATTGCATCACCTCAGAGAAGAGGTCCTGGAGAGGGAGGGTTGAGTGGTGACACTTTCTTTGCTGACATTTGCTGGTCAAGAAAGGTCTGATTTTTCTGTCTGTCTACAGAGGGGAAAGGTTTCAATGGGTTCTTTCTTATCACAACTACTCCTTACTTTAGTTAAAAAGTCCTTGGTGCTCAGAAGCTGCTGTGTAAGGAAGAAGTTCCAGAAATGAACTCAGCAGCTTGACCTCGAAACCTGTCCCATACATATTCTGGGTCAAGTGCACAAGAGAGAGGGCACTGCACTGGTAATTCTTTGCCCAATAGAAAATGTCTGGAACAAGGCAACTAAGGGAAATTAGATTATTTTCATAAATCTGTGCAGATTTTTTTAACAGTGGCAATTTTCAGTCCTTCCTATAATCAACCTGACAATAATTTAAATTTTAGTAAGTTTCCCGCTTAACGAGAAATGCTAAATTAACCGTGCTTGGGTCACGATCTCTAAATCCATTGACGGGAGTCAGAGATTGAGACGTTAAACAAGGTATCTTGGATTTAAATCCCAGCTCTGTCATTTAAGATCTTGGGCAAGCAAAACTCTCTGTAATTCTATTTTTCTTAGCTTTTAAAATGGGGATGAATAAATTTATCTTTATTTTTCTGTTGTTTTGAGGATGAAACAAGTCAATAGATATTGAACTCTTTGACTAGAGTCTGACACTTATTACGGCCTCCAAGAAGTAGTTGTTATTGATAAAAATTGGATGTCACATTAAAAATGCCTTTCATTACTGCACCCGCTTTGTTCCTCCGGTCCCCAGTCATCTCAGCTTCTCTGTTCTCTTTGCCCCATTTTTCTGTGGTCCCTGAGCAGGGGTAGAATGTAATGGACTTTAGCATCCATAGATTTTTGTATATGCAAGGAGTCCCGGAACAAATAGCCTGAGAATACCAAGAGATGACTGTACAATAATATACTAAAATTCCTACAAAAATAACAATAGTATTTCTTCTTCGGGAAGACATTGAAATCCTTAAGGAATGATGAGTTCACATGCTATGGTCATCCCCACAGAGAAGCAGAAGTACAATACTAGATACGAGAGGGGCTTTTTTAACCATGAAAATGTTTTGTGTGCTATAAAAAATGCTAATTACTCCTTCAGTTACCTAAGTTAAATCTGCTGCCTTTTTACCTGCTCCTCCCAAACAGGGCCTTGGCAAATACCACAAGCCCCGTACTTCCAAAGGAAATAGTCTCCAATGAAGACTTGCAGTCCTGTGTGTTAGGATTCCAAATGGATGTGCAAAGTGATAATTTTTTTGTCATCAGGCTGCAGATAATTTAAGCATTTTTTTTTTTTTTTTTTTTTTGCAGTTTTTGGCCGGGGCTGGGTTTTGAACCCACCACCTCTGGTATATAGGGCCGGCGCCCTACTCCTTGAGCCACAGGCTGCAGATAATTTACAACATTCACACTCATGTGGATCCTTTATAGCAATTTTTACACAGGACAAGTACATGCTGATTTCACAATTCAGGTCTTCAAAAACAAGCTCCCCTGTTCTTTAGAGACAGAGTCTCATTCTGTAGCCCTCGATAGAGTGCTCTGCTGTCACAGCTCACAGCAACCTACAGCTCTTGGGCCTAGGCGATTCTCTTGCCTCAGCCTTCTGAGCAGCTGGGACTATAGGCACCGGCCACAACGCCCGGCTATTTTTTGTTGCAGTTTGGCCAGGGCTGGGTTCGAACCCACCATCCTCAATGTGTGGGGCTGGTGTCCTACTCACTGAGCCACAGGTGCCACCCCAAACTCTCATGTTCTTATTCTATTCTTATGGCTATGACTCATTTTTAAAGTGAGGTACAGATAATAACGTTGCTTCCTTTTACTTATTTTGTTTGTTTTCACCTGCCTGCTCATTCTTGACTCTCTTTTGACTATGGTAGTGGCAGAATATCATTTAATATTTATCATTTTTACTCTTCTATTCTAAACTACAGATATGTTTGTTCTCTTTCCTATTTAAGGATAATTTTACAAGTATTTGAGATTTTAAATTTTAAAATGACATTTTGGGATTATCGTTAAAATTAATTTTCTTAGGTAAATACTGGAATAACCGAGATCTTCAGACTTTCAGAACTTCCCATTTATAAACACAATTTGTCTTTTTATTGATTCAAGCCTTTTATTGTAATAAAAACTTATTTTCTTCATTCAAACCCTACATAAGGTTCTACTATTTTAAATTTTGTGTATGGATTGTGAATGAAATACTTTTTCATGGTAACAGTATTGCTGGTATCCAGTAAACTTATTTATTGGAAATATCTATTTGAAATAGTTTTCTATCCAGGCCATTCGTTGAAGTATCTCATTATTCTTTGCCCATTTATGCCCACTAGATCTAGTTTTATCCAGATTCTTTTATTCATTGAGGAAAGATTTATGGCAATGTACCAGACAGAGTGTGAATTTGTGAAGATACAGAAATACAAAGTTTATAACCAGTACATGAAGGGAATTTGTACTAGTGAATGGAAAGAGATCAAGAAAAAAGTGGATGAGGGAAATGACATGGGAAGAAAAACTAATATCCAGCCTAGATATTCAGCACATTCATATGTGATGTTTTACACATTTGCCTCAAATCACTCTGTGTAATTTCGTTTGAAGATTTGTGCTTTGCTGTGTTTTTAGCTGCCAGCACGTACAATTGCTCTATCTCATCTGTTTCATGAAGTATTGCACTTCTTCAAAATGATTGACAAAGAATAATTGTACATATTCTGGGTTATAGTGTGATATTGCTATACATATATACAGTGCATACTGATCATGTCAAGATAATTAATTAACACATCTATCGGCTCAAATAATTATCGTTTCTTTTTGTTGGGAATTTTCAAAACCCTCCCTTCTAGCTACTTGAAAATTTACAAGAAATTATTGTTAACTATCGTTACCTTGCAGAGTTATAGAGCACTAGAACTTATTGCTCCAATCTAGCTGGAGTCTTGTATCCATTAACTACCCTCTCCCTCTCTGCTCTACTCCTTAACCTTCCCAGCTTCTCCTAACAATAAAGGGTTATAACTTAAATTTTCAGCAGATCCTATATAATTTTAAAGAATTACCATTCAGAATAGATGTATCTCCACGTATCACTGTTCAGAGGTATTTGAATCAGTCTGTGAATACAGACTGACCCTACAGGAATCACAGTCATCTATTAGTAGTATAATAGAATAGTCCCTCTGCTTTCAGAAAATTTCTAGCAATGGTTAATTGTTTTAGAATGAGGATGTTCAAAATGTACCGTGTAGGGAAGTAACACAAGCCCTGGGAAAGCATGAGCTGTGAACCCCCCCAAATTCAGTGGATAGTAAAAATAATTCTTTTTGTATTCAGGAGATGACAAACACTGGCATTTATCTAAACTGAATTAACACTGTTTCCATATAGGACTTCAGACCCTATCCCCCTGGGCTGTGGACTGGCACAGGTCTGTGGCCTTTCAGGAACCAGGCCACACAGCAGATAAGGGAAGGACAAACAAGGGAAGCTCTCTCTGTATCCACAGCCGCTCCGCCCACTCACCGTCATTTGCATCACTGCCTGATTCCGCCTCCTGTCAGACAAGTGGCTCAGCATTCGATGCCCCTAGAAGCCTGAGCCCTGCCGTAAACCGCACTTACAAGGGCTCTAGGCTGTCGACTCCTTAGGGGGACCTGACGCTTAATGATCAAGATGGAGTTGTAATGGGTTCGAATCATCCCCAAACTATTCTGCCTACCCTCAAGCATAGAAAAATTATCTTCTGTGAAAGACAAAAAGGCTGGTGCCAAAACATCCAGGCCCTGCTGATATAGACACCCCTGTTTTAAAGAGGCACGGATCTCTTCCCTGCACTATAACACCCAAAGCTATCAATTTCATTGGTATTCTCTTTTTTAACTCTGAGCCCAGGAAATTCTCAAATTTCATTGCATTTCTTATCTGCACTTCCTCCTTTGGTACGTTCATAAATAAATATATCTACAGTATTCTTACCTTAGAAACCCTTCTAGATCAGTTACATTCGGGTTTCTATTTTGGCAATTTTTTCTAGTCTGATAAACTGAATGGTAATGCACATTTGATGCAGTGATGTCTGTCCTGCTGTTCCCTTAGTTGAGCCACAAATCACAATCGTGTGACAATATAGAAAAAAAATGCAGTAAAATTTGGGGTGCTCTTTCTGGGGTTGAACAGACCCAGTGGGGAGAGTCTAACTGCTGGCTTGCTGGGCTGTACTCTTTATCATGCTGTGCTGCTGTGTTTCCAATTTGAAAAGAAAATTGAATAATTTTATCACTGGATATATGGCCAATATGTATTTTTAAATCTGGCACAGAGGAGAATCCTATAAATTTACTTGCTGTTTTACTTTTAACATTTCTAGGAATGTGTCTATATATGAAAAGTAGGAAACTTGGGTATATTAGACACAAGATGTATCTTTATAGTTCATCAGTTATTTCAAAATAACATTTTTTTTATCCCCAAACTGAAATCACAGGCACCCGATCCAATGGGCTTCTACCAATCATTATGTTTTTAAGCATCATTAGCTCAGCAGGAATTTTCTGTGACCAGCTACCTGGCTATCTTTTATAGACTTACCTAGCCCAAAGAACAGGAATTCACTTTTTTTTTTTTTTTTTTTTTAGAATAATCTTTTTGTGTTACTCTACAAAAAATTCACCTTTTATCTCTATGGAACTTCATCTAGAAATCAAGAGATACAGTTTCTAATCACATTTTTACAGGTGGAGTGACACTAGGAAAACAAGTCTTTCTGGTCTTTGAATTCTTCCTCTGCAAAATAAAGTGGTTGGACTAAATAATTAAAGCAAGAATATTTTGGTATTGTCTCACACCCATGTTCAATGGCTGTTAGGTGATGGAGAGAGAGAGACTCATAGAGGTGGTTACCAGTGCATATAACATGATGAATAGTCACACACCGGGGTTGGTGAGGATCTGAGTTCAAATAAACACAACTTTGAGATCATTGAACAAAATGATTTTAGCCCTTCTACCTTCCTTTTCTTTTCTATTATGTGATCTTATGAATTATGATTAATTGATGAATAATAAAAAATGTTTCACATATGCCATCACAGTGGAAACACGACCTGTAAATAGATTTCCTCTAAGGGGGAGGTGAATAAAATCAAAGACTGATGTTTGAATTAGTATTATTTTCTTGAGTGGAAAAACTGCCTTCTGAAAATAAATAGCTTGGCCTCTTTTGAGGCAAAGGTTAGAAGGTGCAAGATCTGAGGGGAAGTTTTGCCACTGCAGAATCCAAATTCTGCTGACTAGAACTCTGCCTCTCTTCTTCCCGATTCAGGAGAGGATAAAGGGTATAAACTGAGCTCTGCTGAAGTAATCATTTTTATTAGCATGATTTTCATCTGACCCTGAATTGACCCTAGAGTGCTAATTATACTTAAACTCTAAGTATAATTGTGAACATACGGTAAATGAAGAATATGTGAACCTGAGTGGATTTACAAAGTCAGCTATGCAGAAACAGATACTTTAGAGGTCAAAGTAAACTAACACGTAAATCTATAATGATTTTCACCTCCAGAAATAGAGGTTATTCTTTCCCTCAAAATAATTACTATCATTCTAACTGTGTAAGTATGCATTGTTATTGCTTTGTAAGGCATGCTGATTTCCAATCTTCTCCTTCTATTTTAAAATTCTTATTATAGTATTCTTATGTTGAACTCTTCTCCTTTAAAAATGTTTCTATTTTCTTAATGCAGAAACATTTGACCTTGTCCAAAGCAATCTTGTTTTTATGCTAAATTTCAGGCTGGTGAAGACATGTACAAAAGAAAAAATGCCATGAGCAGTAAATATGGTACCCTTTGCATTGAGTTCCATCCACATATCTAAATGTTCCTCTTTAGCCAAATAAGTACCTATCTTATGCTTACTCTTCCTAGAATTCCTGCAGTTTCTTTACAATCCAAGATGCTGACCACTCTTTTGTAGGGCAAAATCCAGGTAAACATTGAAAGAAAATAAAGACTTTGTAAATGACTTTAGGTACGTGATGATGCAATGCAATCCCAAATTATTCAAAAAGCTAACAATGATGCGGGAAATTGAATGAGAAGACACATATCAATGCTGACCACCGCCTTTTATGTTTTAATGTAGAAAGGATTTTCAGAAGTATACATATATCTCCTCTCCATTACTATTTAATAGTAATAAGGCTTGGCTGTGATTAATGCATTTTTTCTGATTGACACCTTAATTGTGAATAAGTCCACAGGATTATCTCACATTTCAAAGAAATAGTCATTTTCCTAATAGTCTTTGTATTATCTGATGTATATTCAGCAAAATCATCACACTATCTCACCACCAATTATAGCATTATTGATATGAAAAATTAAGGCCACAGAAAGAATGATTACAGAAAAGTAATTACAAGATATTTGAGGTTAGTTGTGATGGAATTACTAATTGAAAACCAAAGAAAGTACTTGAGTTAGGTCATGCAAATAGAATCTTCTTGACTCAAAGCTCAAACTTCATTTTATTTGATATTAAAACATTAGAGTTACTGATTAAAAGTTCCAAACACGTTTGCTAACAATCTAATTGTATTGACATTTTAACGAAACTATGGCTTCTATTCTCTCCCAGGTCTGAAGTCTGAGCACTTTATTCCCAACACATGTAATTAATTCTCCAGCAAAGCACTGGGCAACAAATCAAGACAATTTATAGTAGATCAGCATAGAATTGGACAGCACCTGCATTTTGGAGATAGGGAACTAGTTAAAAATGGTTGAAGACACTGGGCAGTGGGCTTGGAACAAATGGATGGAGTCTTGTTCATTGTTTGTAAGATTGATCTATGACAATGCATGAATAATGACTCCTCTTGGCTAACCATGATGACCCCACATGTAATGCAAACGCATTCAACCACGATGTCACTGTCAAGTCCATGAGCACGGCAACAACACAGATCAGAAAGACATCTAAGCATCACATGAATGTAAATGTATTGAATCTCACTCTTAAGTTCTCCTTTCATTTAGTGAAGAATAAATTGGTTTATTCAAGTCCAGGTTCATTCTGCTTGCTAGCTTAGCTACAGATACTCATAACGCTTGTGAAATGGCTCTGACAGTCCTCTGTGGCCATTTTGTTAAATTTGTTTTTGGAAGGGGGGATTCATTGAGGGTGCAAGAAACCAGGTTACACTGATTGTATTTGTTAGGTAAAGTCCCTCTTATAATCATGTCTCACCCCCAAAAGGTGTGGCACACACCAAGCCCCAACCCCTTCCCTCCAGCCCTGTTTTGTTAAATTACAAAAAATACTGTCAAATAGAGGGACACGCCATGAGAATACAAAGGTAGAAAAGCCATTTCTGTCACCTAAAATACATCGGTCAGGAAAATTCTGGACTTTTTATAACATAAAGAGAAGGGATGCCATGAGCTTACAGTCCTACAATATTTATATTTTATTCATACTTATGAATAAGATTATATTGAGTATTTAGAATTCTTTTGCAAAATAATAAAAAGAATGTTTTTATAAACACTACATATTGGATTCTATTCTAAATAAATATTTGCAAGCAGTGGTGTCTCATATTAAACTATAATTTTTATTTTTCTCTAATTTTCTATTATGTATTCTCTTTGTAAGTCATTCAAACACCTTACAGTGTTCAAAGTGGAGAAAATTATTATACAATGTAATAAGAAAATTCTGCTTCAGATGAAGCTAGTCTCTCTTTTTTTTCTCTCTCTGAATGTAGAATATCTGGTCTTTTGTTTTCCCATTGTATTTGTTTCACAATGGTCTGCTTTCTGATTTAATAATCTAGATAAAACTTATGAGGATGGTAAGATGGCAGCCTGGTAATTTATTAGATTCCATATTCCTTTTAACTCTGTAATTTCTGAAATTTAAAGAACCATCAAAAATTGTTGGCGTAAAGAAGGCATCTCAGGAACATCTATGACTGCATTTGTTTTTGTTAGTGAGGTATGTTTGTTTTTTAAAGTTAAGATTGAACAGTAAACATGATTTTTGCATCCACTAACTTTTTAAAGCATCTAAAAAATACACCAGTTTCTCTCATGAAAATAGCAACATTACCCACTGATTCATCATTCAATTTTTAATTATTTTCCACTTCACTAACTCTATTAATTATAATTTATGACTGATAAAGTCAATATTTACTTGTTAGCGATGTCCCTATAAATAACAAGACCCAGAATGATTGAAAACAAACAATGTCAGAAACATACATGTCAACATTCATCAAGTATAGCAAGAGAAATACAGTTCAATTAATATTTAGGAAAAATCTTGTCAAACTTATGGAAATTATAGGTAAATATATAGCGACAGATGTTTATCACAAAAGGAATTTGGAAAATTAAGAGCAAATAACTTAAAAGTTTTTAAGAAACATCACAAGAATGGAAAAGCAGATATCCAATGTACTCAATACTAATATGAAGCCTGTGGATTCTTAATAGTGCCTAACTCACGGCACAGGAGAAAAACTCATTTCCATTCAAGTTGGAAGGAGGGGGAACAGGAGAAGAAAGAAGGGGGTGGGGGGGTTTCCATTTAATGGGCACAAAGTAGGGGTGTATGGCACACCTTTTGAGGGGTGGGACACAATTACAAGAGGGACTATACCTAACAAATTCAAATATTGTGACCTGGTTGTTTGTACCCTCACATTAACCTGAAATTAAAAAATATATATATATTAAGAAACAGAACAAATACTAAAAAAAGTCAAAAAGCAAGTAATGTTGATAATATTGTCAATAGCAAGCAGCTATTGACAAAATGGATCCAAAACCGTGGTTAATTTAAGATGGTAGTTCACTCAAAAAATAATAAATTACACAGATGCCTACCAATAATGATGACAGGGGATAAAAAGAGAGAAAGCACAGATTAATGAAATTAGGAATGAATAACAAACGAAACTGCAATGCCATAGAAATTGAAATATATGTAAAACATTAACCAGGGGAAATTGTATGCCAATAAATTCAGAGCTGTCTCCAACCTTAACTCACAAAGTTATAGGAGAGTTAAGTAAAATATTTAGTAAACTATTTCTTGTTATTTTCCTGGTTTTTAAATTGAGAGATATAATTAATTTTATATATATTTAGCTTTATTTATTAAATTTTTAAGGTTTTAGATTTTCCTGTAATCACTAACTTTGAATCTAATTATTAGATTCCAGTATGTAGTAATTTAATTATACTAAGAGGGATTAGTAATTCCAAGAATATCAATAGACTGAATATGCTAAAATAGCTATTTATAAAGATTTTAAATGCATTAATTGCAAAGATGTCTTATTGGTTCACAATCAGAGGCATAAATAGAATAGAATGTTCATCAGAAAGACTTGCATAGCTATATGCATTAATTTAATATTAGTTGAATTTGACATTTAAGTTTAGAAAGAGTAAAATAGACTATATAAAAATGAATGGAATGGGTGGCACCATGGCTCAAAGGAGTAGGGCGCCGGCCCCATGTACCAGAGGTGGTGCGTTCAAACCTGGTCCCGGACAAAAACTGAAAGAAAAAAAATGAATGGAATTTTCACTTTTGATCATGCATTTACCATTTAATGTATTTGCAACATACATATATTAGTTTTTATTTTAAAATGCTAAAATCAGAATACCTTGAATTCAAGTTTTATTTATCTTACCCTTTTTTTTTTTTTTTTAGAAACAGAGTCTCACTTTATTGCCCTGGGTAGAGTGCCGTGGTATCACAGCTCACAGCAACCTCCAGCTCCTGGGTTTAGGCGATTCTCTTGCCTCAGCCTCCCAAGGAGCTGGGACTACAGGGGCCCGCCACAACACCCAGCTATTTTTTTTGTTGTTGTGGTTTGTCTGGGGCCGGGTTCAAACCACCACCTTTGGTATGTGGGGCTGGTGCCCTAGTAACAACAGGAGCTGGCCAATTTATCTTATCTTTTATATTTATTTCATGACATAGTTTTTAATATCTTTACAAATGCACATCTACACTTATAAATTTAAAATTCCGAAGGTCAGATTACTGGAATGCAGGAGAGACATTTAAAAATTATTCAGATATTTAAGAGGAGGATCATCCATTTTATCTTCTGCAGAGTCTGGTAAGAAGTTTTTAATCTTTGACTTTGTGTTTTTATTGCTTTAATTTTTAGATAGGCAACATGAAACCTTATAAGTAAGGGGAAATGATCATTAATATCTATAAGAGTATGAAGTGAAGGCTTTAAGTAACTATAGAGGGAAAGCTTTATGTGGGTCTTTGACAAACACAAAATAGTAAAAAAAAAAAACCCCAAAACCAAGACTATGTCAAGGCCTTTGTCAATATTTAATCTAGATGAATAAGGTCTATTTGTAATTAAGTATCAAATCGTTGTTAAAAGGAATTTTGCTAAAATATGAAAAATTAAACATGTTTCTATACGAGACTGACCACATAAATAACCAAAGTTAAGTAAAAATGTGGAATTGAAAAATTTTATAATAAATAGGTGATTATTAAACCAATTTTTAAATTACCTGATACTGTGACTGATAAGCAGTACATGTTTAATAAATGTTAATTTAAAAAATAAAAATAATGAATAGGATTTGCAAGTGCTCATTCTGTGACTATAATTATGCTAGCTATGATACATGGCGTTATCTTTTTGTTTCATCGCGATCCCCAAAATGGACTTTATGGATCAACGTTCCTAAAGTCTACCATCTAGTGGCGATTAACCTAAATTTTAATCAATTAACTCAGAATTGTTATTCTAACACATTCTGCTTAAGAATTCTGTTACAGGGAAAAAACTTACACTGTTCAATATTTGACTTGAAAATAGCCTGAAATATTAAATTGTTTTGTAGTCCCCTTCTGTACATTTAAATATGCCCTATTTTGAAAGGTAAGGTTAATGAATCTGACCACCATAATAACAGAGTACTTGATTTTGTGTAGGATGAGGAAATTACTTTACAAATGCTGCTTTTTGTTTCTAAAATAATGTATGATTTTATTAAGTCTTTCTATCATTATCACATAGACCAAAATGTTGTTCAATGCAATGGTTATTATATTACGGAAGATTGAAATAATCTTCTTTTATAGATAGGCAAGAGTAAGGAGTAGAAAAACAGCTGAAAAACCTACTGGGATAAATAAACAGAGGAAGAAGTAGAAACTACTTGTTTACACGGAAAA
The DNA here is from genome assembly GCA_963574655.1 of Perodicticus potto. Lineage (NCBI taxonomy): Eukaryota > Metazoa > Chordata > Mammalia > Primates > Lorisidae > Perodicticus > Perodicticus potto. The sequence continues at coordinate 31,053 of CAUYRH010002371.1, forward strand.
CTACCAGCGCTCTCAAACCATTTCTCTTGGGTGAAAACCTCCTATTGGTATCTGGAATTTGGGCCAACATAGCGTGTAACAGGTTTATAAATGCTGTTCCTGGCACAATCCACACCACCCGAAATCTCCATGCACTTGGAATTGAGCAAAAGATCTCAGGAGACTTCACCCTCAATTGCAAAGTACGGTGAAGGGTGCCTTTATGCTGGTTTGCTCAATTAATTACAGCAAGTGTCACCATAGACAACTTGTAATAGTTAATTGAATTTGACAGGTTAACTTGAAAGCCCTTGTCACTGAATGCATTAGGGAGTTAGGGCAAGCAAAAGGGCTGCCCAAAACAGAAACAAAAAACTCTAGTGAAAAAAAATTATATTGGAGACCACATTAGGTAGTTTGAAAATATTGTCTCCAAACGGAAAGAATGACCCGAGAATATATCAGCGAGATGCCATTTCATTATTCTTATATTTAAACATGCTGTCCAGTTGGCTTCTATTTTATGAATTTCTGTACTGAAATTTATAATTTTAGAGATGTTTGAATTATTTTAATAACTTCATGAAACTAAAATACATTGCTACTTCAAGCTTTCTATTGGACAGATATAAAGTCGTGGGCACACAATTTCTTCCCACATTCCTGATGTTTGTCAAAACATTTACAAGAAGACACTAAATTTAATTCCAAATATCACCTTTGACTTTTTCTTTTCCTTTCACAAGTCTTCCTCCAACACCTGTTAGTAATTCCCACTGGTTCTATTCCTCACATATCTCTGAAATTCCTGTTGAAAATTCACTGTCATTTTTCCAGTTCAGACCCTCCTCACATTGGCTTAATTATAAAAGTTTTTTAAAAGCCTTCTTTCTGATAGCCTTGCCTCTATTTTTTGTGTTTCTACCCTTGAGTTCTCTACATAGTATTAATGTGAGAAGTTTTTTTTTTTTTCTAAAAGGCAAATTTGGTTATGTTATTTCCATATCTAGGACATTGAGAGGTGGATAATTATATTAAATGTACCTAAAGAATTATTCCACTTACCCAAAATAAAGCAAAAAAAAAAAAAAAATAGAAACAAAGGAACACAAATCAGGGGGAGATAACTACTAAAAAAATACCAGAAAGGTAGACAAAAACATAACTGTATCAACAACTACATTCAATATAAACAGGTGAAACAATCCTACTAACTGGTAGAGATTTTGAGACTGGATTTACAGAAAAAAGCTACACAACTATAATGTGTCTGTAAGATAATGCATTTTAAAGAAAAAGCTTTAGGTTAAATGTAGCAGGATAAATAAAAAACAGTATGTGCAAGAAAACAGGACTGCCTGCTTTAACAAAACCAAAATGGATTTCCTAGAAAGGAAATTAATGGAGATAAAAGAAATAATTCTTTAAAAATGAAAAGAGTCAAGAAGACATAATAATATTAAATGTGGATCTGTCCAATGGCAAAGTTTCAAAATAGACCAACAAAACACTGACAGACTTATGTAACTAGATATTTTAACTTTCCCCTTTCAGTAACTAATAGAACAGATAGGAAATGAATTAGTTAGGATATAGAACAAAACTATCACCTACCATAGTCTAGTAGACATTATTTCATAATTATTTTAAGATGCATGTTTCTAATTGCCACACAATAACTATGTAGTTATGGGATACAGTGTAACATTTTGATAAATCTATAAAGGTTACAAACTTTCACTTACAAGATGAACAAATTCTGAGTTTCTAATGTGCAACAGACGATAGATAATAATTACATGTTATTTACTTGAAATTTGTTAAGAGAGTAAATCTTAAGTGTTCACACACATTCATACACACACACAGGTAACTACGTATGATAACAGATGTATTAATTGGATTGTGGTAGTTGTGGAACTCAAGAATCAAGTTGCAACATGGCTGACTGGGAGTTCCTCCTTAAGTGGGAACTTTGCCCAACAACCTGGGGTCTTATAGACAAAGGGAGAGGAAACATGTAAAATTTACACACACACAGTGTTCTGACCTGTGAAAGACAACACCATAGCAGCCCCTTGTGAGGCTAACAGGTGCCATCTCAAGCCCAGAATTTAAGGCTATTGATTAGAAATTTGGAGGCATGTACATGAGGTAAAAGTAAGAAGGTAACTGTTTTGTGTTTCAATTAAATAGGCAATTTTTTTTGTTCAAGGAAGAGAGCTATTAGGTTGAAGGACAGGGGAGTACCACGTTACAGATTAAAAAATACTTTTAGGAGAATTTAATAGGGAAAGTTACAGTCTACATGTCAAGATGCTTGCAGCTGCAAAGTATTTGCGGAGGCAATTGTCAATTACTTTGTAGTTTTATTTATATTCTCTCTCTAACTGCTGATCTCTAGCTAGACATTCCTAATACTATTTTCTCATCTACTCTGCTGTGCATTCCAACCCCCCTTTGCAGTGGCAGGGACTGAGACTGGGGGCCACAACATGCTTGATTTTTAGAGGGAATGCCAGCTTACTCTAGCTTTCACCCACAAGTAGTCATTTCACAATTTATGTATATCAAATCATAATGTTTTGTATATTAAATATACACAATTTTTATTTGTCAATTATGTATCAACAAAGCGGGGGGGGGAAGTAAAATATCTATGTTAATAAATGAAGCACTAAGCATTCAACAAAAAGGTTTTCCTAAGACTTATAATTGAAATTTTCCTAATATTAAATTGGCCTACTTCTGTCACCTAAGTATTCTGTGTAGAATTCAAAATGAGATAAGACAATATTTTATTTTATTAATTAAGCTTTTTGTATCGTATTCAAGAGCTATTATTTATGCATGAGTAATAACCTCCAATCATTATTTTAATTTTTCTTCTATTCATAGTAAGATTTCTATGAAGAGCACAAGAAATATTTGACCTTGGATAGTTCTTATCCTTACTGAATTAGTCACTTAACAATCATCCTACTTCATCTGATAAGAATTATGTTTTTTTCTAGAATTATAAAAACACTTATTAAAAAATAGAGTCCACAAAACTTTTGACTTACAAAGATCAAATATTTATATTATGTTCTATGGAAGGAAGTTGGAAAGGCAAATATAACTCATTTGTTAAGAATTGTGGCTGGATAGTGTTCTTGATACAGATGTAGAATTCTGTAAACAGAGAATGGTTTGAATTTGATGTCATTGTTGAAGATGTATAAACAGTGATTTTTGTGTTTAACAGAACCATTTGCATTAAAATGAAATGTATTTTCCAGTGTAAAATATAAGTAATGACTGATTTACAAAATCTTTAAATGAACCAATATTTAAGAAACTTCAAGATTCATTTTCAATATAAAATTGTCTATTATTAAAAACAAATGTATACAATAGAGCACTAATCTATAGCAACTAATTTATTAGTCAAAATACCAAGACCCTCAACATGAATTGATTTTATTTAATCTAAATTGGAAAAATTTATGATTATTTACTCTTCCATATCAACTTTCTGATGGAAAATAAACCTACTGAAGTTCTTTTTACTAAAAAGTTTTAATGAAATGTATCATTTAATTTTTTCAATATATAGCTTATCTAGTCAGGAAAGAAAAGGACATCCCCAAAGCCAAGAAGGAGAAATGTCAGAGTCTGAGACAACCATCGAGTTTTAGCCAATTTCCAGCAACTTTTGTTTTAATGATCTCACCCAGCATAGAAGGTAACTACCAGACTTGAACAAGATTGGGAACACAGGCGCTGGAAGAGTCTAAAATGAATTTAAAATCAACACATTAAGCTGGAAATACTTAAGCAAATCATTCATGCGGATGAAAGTCCTTCAAATAAAGCATGAAGGTCTTAAAACTTGATATTCTCTCACATCTTAAATGTAGTAAAAGTTAAACCAAATGGAAAAATTGCTACAAATACAATTTACCAAAACTGACCTCCATAGCCATAAAAATCATAGAGATAGAGGGTGGTGCCTGTGCCTCAGTGAGTAGGGCACTGGCGCCATATACTGAGGGTAGTGGGTTTGAACCCAGCCCCGGCCAAACTGCAACAAAAAGTAGCCAGGCCTTATGGCAGGCATCTGTAGTCCCAGCTACTCTGGAGTCTGAGGCAAGAGAATAGCCTAAGCCCAAGAGCTGGAGGTTGCTGTGAGCTGTGACACCATGGCACTCTACCAAGGGTGACAAAGTGAAACTCTGTCTCTAACAACAACAACAAAAAAATCATAGAAAGATAAGTTAAGCTTCTAGAGAATAAATAAAGTTATTAATGAGCAACACCACATGCTCACACACACACACACACACACACACACACACACACACAGAATTTACCAGGGCCAGATTTTTTTGTAACCTAAATCTTTTAATACCAATTAATCCCAATGTTATATAAATTATTCCAGAATATAGAAAATACCTAAAATTTATGTAATGAAGCATCAATACCTACAAGTGATAAACTTATAATAAATGAAACAAGAAAATGAAAAGAAAAAAACTAATCCATCTCACAAATATCACTTAAAAACCCTAAATAAAATATTAGCATATATATTACCATGGTACATTGAGAAATTCATACAGCAAGACTATTACTCTAGGAATATAAAAGGGCAGGACAATTCAATATTAGAACATTAATTAAACTAATTTATCATATTTATTAATATAAAGAGAAACATATAAAATATGATGGCCACCCTAATTAAAAATAACTGAATAAACTAGGAATTTATAGATGCTATATAACTGTCTACACAATTTATCCAATACAATTTAAAAAATAGATAAGAGGCCTAACTCAGTGGTCCATGCCTGTAATCCTAGTACTCTGGGAGGCCAAGGTAGGCAGATTGGTTGAGCTCAGGAATTTGAGACCAGTCTGAGCTAGAGTGAGACCCTGTCTCTACTAAAAATATCTGGATGTTGTGGTGGCACCCTGTAGTCCCAACTACTCAGGAGACTGAGGCAAGAGGATGGCTTGAACCCAGGAGTTTGAGGTTGTTGTAAGTTGTGATACCACAGCACTTTACCTAGGGTGACAGAGTGGGACTTTATCTCAAATGAAACCATCAATCAATCAATCAAATAGATAAGAATTTGAGATAGAAATTAGGAAAAACGTAAAACTATACCTCTTTGTATAATAACTGATGTGTACTTAAAAATATATATACCTGTAATAATTGTTATAATCAATGATAAAACTAACACAAGGCAAGTAATTCCCAAAGTGACCAGATATACAATTAACATACAACAAAGCAGTAGCCTTTATACACCCAAACAACAACTAGTAAGGAGAGAAAACAGAAGAAACACTCTTTATATTAGCAACACTTCATAAAAGGATGAAAAAATCCCCACTTGGGAATAAAAGTAACCAAAAAGAAAAATATATAAACACTATATGAAAAACATTTAAAAAACCCAAATGATATAAAAATAGCCTCAAACAACTGCAAATACATCTTTTGGATAAAATATATTGTTAAAATACATCTTATGAGGCCAGAAAACACTTCATCAGACCACCTCCACTCTGCTACCACCTGGAGAGTTAGGGGGTCCTCAAGCCCACCCTCCCTTCTCCTGTCAGTTACAAGTGTCAGGTTCCCTGAGACCACCTTTAGCTTAGGTAATTCATCAGAAGAACTCACAGAACTTGCTGGAAGTTGTTAATACTCGTAGTGACCACATTACAACGAAAGAACACATTAAAATCAGCCCAGGGAAGCCATGTATGGGGCAAAGTCCCCGACAGCTTTAAAAGTGGGGCTTCAAGTTGCTCTCTCCCTGCAGGGTCATGGATGCCTTTAATCCTTCCAAAACCCTGTATTATGACAGCATCAAGTACTGCCCTGGAAGCCTAACTGAGCCTTTCTTATCATAAATTTTATTGGGGTTTGTCATGTAGACAGACCATATGGCTGACCCCCCAGATTGAACTGCTTCTGTGTGACCCAGTGCCCCTCCCCTAAAGTACCTCCTAAAATTCAAAGGCAAAGACCACATCTCTCTCTGGATGAAGTTGAACTCTGCTATCCCAATGCTATATATATGCCAGTTATCCCTAAGTTAATCCATATATTTTGACATATCATCAATAAAATATCAACATTTTTTACCTGAGATTTAAAAGGTTGGTTCTAAATTGCGTATGAAATAAATGAACATTAAAAAATGCCAGAATAATTCTTGGGTTCTGCCCAGACTACGCTGTTCCTAGTGCCTAGCGTAGTCTGGGCAGAACCCAAGAATCACTGCTGGCCCTGAGGCCTAAAACAATACTCACTAGACACAGCATGCTGTCCCAGCCCTAAGTCATATAGAAGCAATGATAAGATTAAGGCAAAATAAAAGTGCATTAAGAGTTTGATCATTGGGGCGGTGCCTGTGCCTCAAAGGAGTAGGATGCCAGCCTCATATGCCAGAGGTGGTGGGTTCAAACCCAGCCCTGGCCAAAAACTGAAAAAAAAAAGGTTTGATCATGGAGCTGAAGAAAAACTAGTCGTTTTCTAACCTTTACACTCTTTGAAGCTTGCCGCTATACCATACTTTCTCATGCCTGAGATTGCTATAAGAGCCAGTGAGGAACGTTGGAGGGGGTCATACCCTTGTCTCTCCCTGCAGAGTGTTTACTGGTGTTGACCTTCCTGGATCCTTCAGTTCAATGCAAATGAACTTAGTAGGTGTTATCCATTTTCTATGAAGTTGCACCATCATATGCCCAGACATGTCTGCTCCCTGGGTAGCCACCACCTGATTAGGGTGCCCAGATTCACATGTCAAGACTAAAAATATACTGTTTTCTTTAGTAAACTACCACATATTGTATAATATCAATATCTTCTTTCTAATTATAAATAACACTAAGGCAAGTGGTGAAAGAAAACAAACTCTTAAAAACAAAATTGCTCTGGGAAGCCAAGACAAGAGGATCAGGAGGGGTGAGGAGTTCAAGGTTGCAGTGAGCTATGGTTGTGTCACTGCACTCCAGCCTGGGCAGCAAAGT
>CAUYRH010002372.1:0-34205 GCA_963574655.1 Perodicticus potto
AATAAACCAAACAAGAACATACCTTGGGGCAAAGACTCGGTATTCAATAAATGGTCCTGGGAGAACTGGATATTCACATGTAAAAGACTGAAAATGGACCCACACCATTCTCCGCTCATAAAAATTGATTCAAGATGGATAAAGGACTTAAATTTAAGGCACGAAACAATACAGATTCTCAAAGAAAGCATAGGAAAAACACTGGAGGATACTGCTCTGGGGAAAGACTTCATGAAGAAGACTGCCATGGCAATCGCAACAACAATAAAAATAAACAAATGGGACTTAATTAAACTGAAAAGCTTCTGTACAGCTAAGGAGACAATAACCAAGGCAAATAGACAACCTACATAATGGGAAAGGATATTTGCATATTTTGAATCAGACAAAAGCTTGGTAACTAGGATCTATAGAGAACTCAAATTAATCCACATAAAAAAAGCCAACAATCCCATATATCAATGGGCAAGAGACATGAATAGAACCTTCTCTAAAGAAGACAGATGAATGGCTAACAAGCATTTGAAAACATGTTTATCATCCCTAATGATTAGAGAAATGCAAATCAAAACCACCTTGAGATACCATCTAACCCCAGCGAGAATGGCCCACATCACAAAATCTCCAAACTGCAGATGCTGGCGTGGATATGGAGAGAAGGGAACACTTTTACACTGCTGGTGGGACTGCAAACTAATACAACCTTTTTGGAAGGAAGTTTGAAGAACTCAGGCTAGACCTCCCATTTGATCCTGCAATCTCATTACTGGGCATCTACCCAGAAGGAAAAAAATCCTTTTATCATAAGGACACTTGCACTAAACTGTTTATTGCAGCTCAATTTACAATTGCCAAAATGTGGGAACAGCCTAAATGCCCACCAATCCAGGAATAGATTAACAAGCTGTGGTATATGAACACCATGGAATACTATTCAGCTATTGAAAAATGGAGACTTTACATCCTTTGTATTAACCTGGATGGAAATGGAACACATTATTCTTAGTAAAGCATCACCAGAATGGAGAAGCATGAATTCTATGTACTCAATTTTGATATGAGGACAATTAATGACAATTAAGGACACAGAGGGTGAGTGGGGGAAGGGGAGAGCAGAGAGAGAAAAAAGGAAGGAGGGGTGGGGGAAAGGAAGAGCAGAGAGAGGGAAGGAGGGAGCGGGTAGGGGTCTTAGTGTGTGACACACCTTTTGGGGGCAAGACACAATTGTAAGAGGGACTTCACCTAACAAATGCAATCATTGCAACCTCGTTTCCTGTATCCTCAATGAATACCCAGCAATTAAAAAAAAAAAGAAAGGAAAAATAGAAAAAAAAAGAAGGTGAATGAAATCTCTGCAATTCTCAAATGCTATTTATCATTAACACTACCCATATGGGCTTCAAGGCAGTTCTATAGGGAATATATTATTGTCTGCATTTACAAGTGGGGAAACTGAAGTGAGGGAGATTCAGTCATTCACCCAAGATGAAGGCTCTCGACTGCAACAGTCCCTCCATATAGAGGGATTTTCACACACACCCCTCTGCTAGGCCCCAGGCCCTCCCCACCCTCACCCCAACGCCCCTACTGTTAACAGAGCTGGTGGGTGGACTCTCTCTGCGCACAGGGAAGCCGGCCTTCCAGCCAGGGGTCTGCATGTGTGCAGAAGCACCGCTCTGCCCTTTCATCTGCTGTGCCCCCAGAGTAATAATGAACACAGCAGCCCAGCCTGGAAACCTGTCCAGATTCACGGAATATCTTTCAACAGAAACATGAGAGAAAAACACAAACAGCTCGGCAGCATCGGCATGCTATGTATGTAGCGAAGCAAAACAAGGCAGGTTGTATAAATATTTAAAAACGAGCAAGAACTGAACTGGCTCCAGAAGAACATCTGGGATAACAGATCTAAGGAGGCTGCGATTTCCAGTGGGAAAGTCACTGTGAGGATATGAAAAACAACCGGCCCGCGGGCCTCAGATGTCACTCTCACGCGCATTCACCAAGCGCCTCTGGCAACCCAGCTCTAAGGGCTTTTCCCAGTGGCCTAAGTGTTTACTACACAATTGGTCGATTTCCAAGGGGCCTAAATCAAATAAACATGCTTTTCTTCCCATTTAAATGCTCTATTTCTATTGCAAACAGCAGAAACTCAATAACAGTGTTAACAGTTGAGTCAAAATAAAAATCAAAAACTTTTTTTTTCTTCTGCTACATATATCTGGGTTACCTAATATGGCAAGAAGTGGAGTGTTGAACGTGCTTAGGATTCGGTTTCTGGCATTAGTGCAAAGAGTAAGTTTGGGTATTCCAAAGAAAATAAGCTCTATACTGGAAAGTATGGTTTTCATGAAGTTACCTTCATGACTGACATTTGGAAATGGACCATCTTTTTCCAGAATGATACCACAGGGGGCTGTACAGTTCACAGCACCCCCGCGGGACCAATTAACTGCCTGAGGTTCTTCCACTGAAGGACTTGGCCACAAGGCTGAGGTCAACCCTTGTGTCTTTGCCCTCCTTTGCAAAGTGTGGTGGAGAAGGCCCAGCTGCCTTGGGTGGGCTGACACCATCCTGCATACTGATAACTGGCAGCTACTTTCCCAGGGGAACGCGTGCTGCTGTCCTCTGTGGCGTCACACACACCTGGGGCATTTCTGCTCTAGCCTGGTCCTCCCAGAGTGTGGGCACACCTTGGGTCCTCGCTCTTTCCCTTTCTACCATGGAGCATGACTCCTGCTGACTCTGCAAACTTCATGCTGACCCTGGTGAGAGCCGGGCACATGGGAGCTCTCAGAGTGACGTCCCCAGGGCCAAGTGCCACCACTCTGCAGCCATGTAGCCTCCTCATGCCTAGGCAGCCCGTGCCCTGGGCAGTGAGTAGCTGCCCTTCCAACTGCTCTCCCCAACACCCTGCCTGTCACCTGAGCACTAGGCACACACCAGCGGGGAGCAGAAGCCACGGGGGCCGAACCCCTCACTTCATGTCAGCCTGGCAGCCTCAGAAGGACCACTCCCCCGGCAGCAAGCTCCCCCAACTCACCGAACTTTTCTAGTTCAGCACTCCTCTAACTACAAGCATGTGAGTCTCTTGGGAACCTTATTAAAATGTGGATTTCGATTTTATAGCCCTGGAATGGGGCTTGCAATTCTGCACCTCTTAAAAGCTCCCAGGAGATGCAGGCGCTGCTGGTCCACACAGCACACTTCCCAGATCCTACCAGGGTCTGCCCTGCAAGCATAAACAAACACGGGCATGGATCTGCCCTGCAAGCATAAATAAACACGGGCATGGAGTTTCATAATTAACGAGACATCTCACAAAGGTGCACATCCTCCATCTTTCTAAGGAGGAGAGTAAAGCTCAAAGATCAAGAAGCTCAACAAGGTCAAGAAAAAAGGTGGACTCGATCCAGAGGAGTTGACATGAAGTCCCCGGATGGTTTCACTGTGTCAGTGGTTCTCAAACCTTAGTGTGCATCAGTAGGACCTGGAGGCTGGGTAGAAATGCAAATCCCTGGGCCCCCAGAGCTTCTAATTCAGTGGGGGAGAACCTGCATTTCCAACCAGCTCACCAGTGATGTTCATGCGAATGCTCCAGGGCCCACACTTGGATAGCCACCATGCCAGACCACACACAAGAGGCCCCTGGGGCAGCTGCCTCAGTCTTGGGCCTCTGACACCATTTACCACTTACATACCCTGAACTCTGAATGCCACCCTAACATTCCCTCTGTGAACTAGGATCCCCAAAGCCTTTCATTGAGCATCTGAGCCTGGCTTGGCTCCTGATGCTCCAGGGACATGGGGCCAAGCCATGGCTTTGTGTCTTCTCGGTATTTAGAGTTCCCCAAAGGCAATAAGCTTCACCTGTGTTGACCATGAGCCGTACTTGCCAGCAGCTGTGTGCCCCTGGGAACCTCGCAGGGACACCAAGTCTTGTGCTCCTTACCTACAAAACAGGGTCAAAACACCCAGGCACAGGACCACCATAAGCCAGAGGACCAATGTTCTCAGCCCTCCTGTGCACCAGAATCACCCAGAAGCTGTAGCAAAACCCCAGTGCCCAGCCTCCTTTCCAAACCCTGGGCAAGTGGCTCTTGCGAGATTACAGAAGCTAATGGGAAGCCAAGGTTGCTGCCTACTGAAGTAGATAAAAGTATTAGAAGAATGTCAAAGAATTCATTATAGTCACTGGTATCTCACTGTCAGGGCTGAATGAGAAAACAGAGTATGTTGGGCAGAGTATGTCCAATGCCCCTCAGGCATGCTCTCTCCCGGACAAGCAGAATAACTCTTAAGTGCTTGAACCATCTTTAAATTCTCACGGAAACGCAGCCCGATGAAAGGCCCATGAGCAGAGCTGCAGAGCCGGCTGCCAGTAGCTCCCTGGAGGCCTGCTCTTGAGAGCCGCTATCTGTGCCCAGACCTTGGCCTGGCCAGACCCTGTGATCCAAGGCTGAAAGTATCTCAGGACTTCTCTGAAGCTCTTGGGGAGATAGGAAAGCTTAATCGCAGCTGATTAGGACATGTGAATCATGCACGGGGATTTTCCAGCAGAATCCCTTAGGGACTGGCCCAGCTTGGGTTCTCCCCAAATTATCACACAGAATTTGGGCTGAACATTTGGAAAATGGGGGTTCATCCACTCAGCAGCGGCTGGGAACTCCTGTAGGTGAAGGGGGAGGAGAGGCCGATCACGAGCTGAGCTGCATCCCAGGTGCCCTTCCACAGAGCTGCAAAATGGGCATTAGTTGAACGGATGGATGAAAAAGTAGACTAAGTAACGACTGGATAAAGAAAGAAAGAAGGAGAGAAGAAGAAGAGAAAGAGGAAGACAGAGAGAGAGACAGAAAGAAGGAAGGGCGGGACCAACTCAGCCTTCGCTGCACCTCCTTCCACCGTAGGAGGCTCTATTTCAAAGTTTAGCCTAAACCGAACCAAAACGCTGACGCAGTTCTCCAAACGCAGGAAGAGAGGGGCAGAAACAAAGCAGCACAGGCACAAGGCAGGGCAAATGAGCCAAGCCAGCCTTGTCCTGAACAGTCCGTGGTTATCCTCCTTCACATCCGCTCCAGGCCCAGAAGCCGGGCTCTTCCTGCCCCGAGCCGCATCTGAGGTCACCTACAAGGCGCCTCCTGTTTTTGCTCACCAGGATCAAGGTTTTCCAGAGTTCAGCAGCCACAAGGGGGAACTCGGGAAAGGCCACCGGAAGGCACAGAGGAGAATCCACTCAGGCTGCACTCCCTGGGCGGCCCTGCGGAGCATCTTCCTGCTGTTCCCGGCTTGCCCTCTGCACTGAACCCCTTGGGTATATCCAGTTGCAGTCAGAGGCTCTGCTGTCACCGGGGTTGCCCTGGGCCTCTCCTCAGCTCCCCTCCTTCCCCACCGAGAGCTGGGCCCAGCCACTCAGATACCCACAATCATTACTTGGGCAGCCTCTCCGCCAAAACTTTCACGGGCCCCTGCCCTCCTCCGTGCCTGGCAGCAGCTCCTCCTTCTGCTCACCCTCCCTAACCCCAACCTCCCCAGCATCCCTGGGCAGAGGCTGACCTCACACCCTGGCTCACAGTCTCCCTGGCCATCAGGATTGGTCAGGACAGGGCAGGTGGACCACATTGAGCGGAGAGACCAGTGTGGGCTACTTGTTAGAACCACTGCAGGGAGGGCCTCTGTTTCCACTAGTGCTGTGCAGGTGACGAGCGACAAGCCGGAGCTGCCAGGAAACACCTTTGTTGTCTATGAGGAAAATCAACCCCTCCCAGAGAGGGGAGAGAGAACGAGATATGGCTGATTCTCAATATTCGATGTCGTTCTGTCTGTGGAGTTACTGAGAACACTGAATTAGCAAACACGGAGCCATTGCTTCTCCGGGAAATAGCAGACTGCAGACCTCTGGTTATAATGTTCTTGCAGTACCTAATCTTATTTTATGTGTTTAAAAACGCATTATATTGTTGATTCACTAACGTGGAACTCATAGCCCGATGACACCTGTCCCAAGCACCCGTCTCCTCCGTGAGACACAAGGCAGCTGCCCTGCACTCAGATGCTGGACAGCACCCCAGCTATGCTGGAAAACACCAACGAAAAGTGCAAAAAAGCAAAACCGTAGTGGCCCCAGATGGATCATGAAAAGGACACTCTGCTCGACCTCAGCTGGAAATGCGCACTTCCGGCGAGTCAAAGCTTTCGCCGCTCTGTGCTCCTCTACAAGTGACCACGAAAGCTCCAAGGCTGTCAGTTTGGGGGCTGACAATCTTATACTCTTGGCTAGTAGGTGAACCCACCAATATGCAATCCACAAATAACGGTGGCCGAGTCTGCTTTGGGGGAAGCGCTTCAGCAGCTGCATCCCCCTACGCCGGCAGCCAGAGGTGCCTCTCTCAATAAATTCCTTTTTCACTCAAGCCAGTGGAGGTGGTTTGCTGGCACTTGAACCCAGGCTGGCTTCACGGTTTCTCTTTTCTGGAAACACAGAGGTCTCTGGAAGACACAGGTTTCCCTAATTGGGCCTCTGACCCTCTGAATCCTCGGTGCTCGGCATCCTGATCACCCCCACAAAGAGAAAGTTCAGGCCTCCCCACTCCGGCATTGCTCGTGCAGATTCCCAGGTGTGTATCTGGTTTGAGACAACAGATCCCTGTCCCCTGCCTGTCAAAAGCAGGGTTGAGAAAATGGGGCTCCTCCGCCTGCGGGCCACAGGAAAGACACCTCAGCAGGGGACACCTCACCCCGCTGCCCATTTGAGTGCTGGAGAAGGGACACACTTTCTGCACGGCCTGGAGCCCCCTGGTCTCTCTGCTCCCACCCAACTCCCACCATTTCCTACCTGGTGGATTAAATCCTGTACTGGGGTCTTGAGCATGCAAAGCCGGAAGGAGCCTTAAACATTTGCTGGGCTAAGGTAAGGAGTGTGAGGGTCAGAGAAGAAAGGAACTTGCCAAGAGACCACAGAGTGAAAACTAGAACCAGAACTGGGGTCTCAACGCCCTTTCCAGCACTTCTTTACTGGTGACACTGCCGTTGCGAGGTGAGGGCTCCCCCAGTCTCTCTCGACATCGATAAAACCTAGTTTTTATTCACAGACAAATCAAATCATTGCAGTGGCCCACACCATCCCACAATGCTTCGAGGGAGACTATATGTATCTTCTCACCCACTCTTTGCCATTACCTCTCCAGCTAGGGAAGAATTTAATTCAACAAAGAACTCCACCACGGCCACCATCTGAGACACTGCAGCCCTGTGGCAGCATTGCTCTGTCTGCAAGCCCTGTCGTGGTTCGCTTTTATCCCCTCTCCCCTGTACGCACTGCAGTACAGCTGACCCTGGACATCTAATGAATGAGGCATACACTCACTGCTGAGAGGCTCTGAGGAAGGAGACCCCCCGGGGAGGGGTGAGGCTGTCCTCGTCAACTGCCCCCATTCTGGAAGCCTCCACACCCTTGCATTCTGGCTACCCCACAGTGGGCCATGCCATTTGCTTCCAGGCCTGACACCACAAGGTCCAGGGACACTGACCCTAGTTCAATAATGGAAGTCACGAAGCATGCTGAGGCTTTGTAATAGAAGCTCTATCAGCCCCACACTTGGGTAGGTTACACACGAAACCTAGTTCCCAGCTGGCCTGAGCACCAGGAAACCCTGAGGCCAGCCTGTGTGGCAGCCTCACTGCAGGGAGCTCTTCCAAGTTCTCCCCACCAGCCAGCAAGCTTGTATGTGGTTTGTCCTGAGAGAATCACAGCACACACTCTGGTGTTCTGAGAGAGAACTCTTCCTCCTTCCTACCCTAAGGTGACAATCCCCTCCTCTAGCACCTCTAGCTCCTCCACACGAGGAGCCCCATGGGGAGAACTCAAGGGCCCAGCCATGCACCCTCCACCAGGTGAGCTCTGCCATCCCGGAGGACTTCCTCCACTGCACCTGCTCTGGCTGCCTGGGCCACCACCCAGCCTCCAGTCCAAGGACATTTCTGTCCCAATGTGTTTACGTGGCCTCTTTAAACTCTGCCAGACACATCAAGATTTTCCTGGACAGGCTGGACGCAGTGGCTCATGCCTGTAATCCTAGCACTCTGGGAGGCCGAGGCAGGCGGGTGGATTGCTTGAGCTCACTGGTTCAAGACCAGCCTGAGAAAACAAAACAAAACAAAAACCTGTTTCTACTAAACATAGAAAAACGGAGGCAAGAGGATCACTTGAGCCCAAGAGTTGGAGGTTGCTTTCAGCTATGACCCCACAGCACTCTACCCAGGGCAACAGCTTGAGACTCCGTCTCAAAAAAAAAAGAAAAAAATTTTTCCATGGACAGAAATGTCCACTCAACTTTGGTGAGCCAGTTGGGTGCACCTTTGACCAGAGCCTGACCTCTCCCTTCCCTTGGCCGTCACTTCCCCGACATCTGCCATGGCAGGGTCTCCTGACTGTGTTCCCAAAAGCCACATCCTGTGGTCAAATGCAGAAGTCTGGGGAATGACAGCTCTTTCCAGAGGAGGTGATTTCAGCTGCCAAGCCAACATTTCCTGGTTGGTTTGTTTTCCCTTTCATGTCCCTCCCAGAGATTAACTTTATAAGGTATGTTCTGCAGGATTTCTATGTGGAACTTGCTAACTCAGCCCTGGGAGGGGGGCGGCCCAGCAAGTCTCCTGAGTCTGTTCCGGCATCGCTGCTTTACAAGCACACCAGAGATCACTGCTGGGGACACCGACATTCTCTCTCCCCTTTCTCCTTTTACATGTTCTTGATCACAGCACAGAGAAAATTACTATTATCCTTCAGAGACAGCTGTACTTCTGTCGCTTTTGACAACATCTGGTTCATCCTTATCATAAATACTGGGGGGGAAGGGGGTCTCCCCCATGCCCCTGCTACCTCTCAAATTCATCTGCTGAAGTCCTGACTCCCAGTCCCTCAGAATGTGACCATATTTGGAGACAGGAATTGTAAAGAAGTTGTTAAGGTTTAATGAGGTCACATATGTGGGCTAATATGTACCTAGTCAGTGCAAGATAACTGGTGTCCTCGTAAGAAGAGGCCCAGACACAAGGCCTTGTGGACACAGAGGAAAGTCCACGTTAGGACACAACAAGGAGGCCACCTGCAGCAAGGCCAGAGGCCTCAGGAGAAACCAGACTGCTGACATTCTGATCTTGGATGCAATGGACTGCATGCTCCTAGTTCCCCTAAACGTTTCCCCTAATTAATGTTTGAAATCCTACCAGCCAAGGTGGGTGGTACTGAAAGGTGCTCTCATAAAAGGTACCCCAAAGAGCTGGCTGGCCCCCCACTATGTGAGGACACAGCAAGACACCGCCTCTGAATCCGAAAGTGGGTCCTCCCTGGACACTACACCTGCTGGTGCCTTAACCTCGGACTGCCTAGTCTCTAGAACAATGAGGAATACATTTCTGCTGTTTACGAGCCACCCAGTTTATGGGATTTTGTTACAGCGGTGGAGCTGATGGAACGAGCAAGACGCTGAAGGAAGACCTACTCCATGTAAAGCACCGAGTTTGTTACCACAGAAGACACAAAACAGGGAGGACCCAGCGTCTCCCATGTGGTCAGGGAGGACGCCACAGCACAACACATCTGCTGTATAGAAGAATGCAAGTACCTCGGCATAACTCTTGTTTTGAAAAGTAAATTTGTTCCAATGTGATCGATATACTTGTATTAGGGAACAGTCTGAGCATAATGTGAATTTGGTGTCTGCTTATCTGCGAGAAAACCAATATTAGATAAACCGCTGAACCAAGCCATGGAGGAACACACAAAACTCACACACGCCTGGACGTTGGTCAGCCCCCTTAGTCCATCACTCTTATCCCCAGCAGGTGTCAAGACTCTGACTTCACATGACTGTTCTCCTCCACTCTGAGGAAGAAGACCCCCCTGGGGAGGGGTGAGGCTGTCCTCGTCAACCTCCCCCATTCTGGAAGCCTCTGCACCCTTCCATTCTGGCTACCCCACAGTGGACCATGCCATTTCCTTCCAGGCCTGACACCACAAGGTCCAGGGACACTGACCCTAGTTCAATAATGGAAGTTACGGAGCATGCTGAGGCTTTGTAATAGAAGCTCTATCAGCTCCACATTTGGGTAGGTGCCACTACACACGGTGGCAACACCTTCTTAGACCACTGTCACAAGCAAACTTTAGATCATGTCAACATCCAGTGCCATAGTCATGGTAATATTTATCAATTCCTTAACCACTTAATGTGTAAAGCTGTCCTACTATTCATTTTTTCCTTTTTTTTTTTTTCCAGACAGAGCCTCATTTTTGCCACCCTTGGTAGAGTGCCGTGGCGTCATAACTCACAGCAACCTCAAACTCTTGAGCTCAAGCAGTTCTCTTGCCTCAGCCTCCCTGGTAGCTGGGACTACAGGCGCTCACAATGCCTGGCTATTTTTGTTGTTAATGTTGTTTGTTTGTTTATTTAGCAGACCCAGGCTGGAATCAAACCCACCAGCACCGGAGCATGTGGCTGGTGCCCTAATCACAGAGCTATGGGCGCCCAGCCCTGTCCTACTATTTCTAATGGGTTCTTATTTTTGCTTTTATCTGACAAATTATTAAGTGTTGTGCTCCTAACCCACTTTTCCCCCCACAAGCTCTTTAGATTTTATTGCATGATTTTGTATACTGCAGTGATTTTTTTAAGAACATATATGTTATTTTAGAGTAGAACTGACTATATTTCAATGTGTCAGAAAGAAACTACATTTTAGCTAACTATAGCTTGGGTAATGAATGTCTACAATCAGGGTCACAAATAATTACATACTTTCTGTTAAAGCTAATCACATAGCATATGAATCGACTAATGTGTGACTCCTACTGGCAATGTACGCTAATTGCAGGTAAAATACAGAGAAAAAAAGATGTATTACAAGTAGATTTTTAAAAATGCTATAGAAAGAAATGCATCACACAAGCCAAATCAAATATATTCCGTCACCATTACACAGCTTTTAATGAACTCCAGCTTTCTGGTCTATTTACTGAAAGATTTTTTTTCTGAAAAAAGGCTCAAACAGCTCATAAAGGGAGCCACACTGACCTGTCATTGAGTTTTCTGAAGTGCACAGCTGCTCCCTCAGCTTCTCCACGTCATCTGGATGCACTTGTTCATAGAGGGTGCTCCCGAACCACTCTGACTGGGGCTGGTTCAGAACAGGGGTGACAGAGTCGGACACATAAATCACTCGGCCAGTTTCAGCTGCCACTACAAATAGAAATCCATCAGCTGCTTCAAGGATGAGATGCTTCAATTCCTAGGAAGAAAAGTGTATGATTAGTACAACACCCTGACAGACCTAGGGAAGTTTCTTATTAGCAACCTTTCATTTCTTTTATTCAAATATTCATTCTGGTACATAAACAGTTTGGGAAGCAAGTGCTTTTTAAAAGCTGGACATTCTAACTTATTTTAGCTAGAAAAATGCACACAGTTTGCACTGTCCCTAAGGTATAGCTACTTTTAATACTATTAGCCCTGTCATAACTAGTCCTCTCTTAGGGAGAAAGAAAATTTCCATCCTGGGGGAATGGGAGAGCAATGAATGATCACCAGAAGGTGTTGGGTTTGCTAACGGTATGAACAGCTTCACTCATATTTTGAAACTGGAGTCATGTCATTGGGCCAGGAGCGCCCAGCATGTGTGTCTGGCACACAGGGTACGGATGGAAGGAAGGGAAGAAGAAGGGGAAGGTGAGAAGAGAGGAAAAAGACCCCGTGTCCTCTGTCTGGTTCCTCTTCTCTGTTGCATCTCTCACGGGGTATGATGGTATCCCCTTACACCTGCACGCCTGCCAGGCTCCCAGGGCTGACAGTCATGCCCAGCATCTCACCAGACTCTCCAAGTAAGGACAGGAGGTGGCAGGGCGTATAGCATTATCCATATCACTTTACAGCAAGAAACTCTAAGACTCACCAACCCTGATGTCACATTTATTCACCAGGGTCATGACTGTCACTGAAGGCGGGAAAGAAACTGCTTGGGGTCAAGGTGTGGGCAGCAGGAACCCTTGCCATCATCTCCAGAAAGACATGGATGAGGCAAATTCAACTTTGTTAGAATGAGACATCTTTTGTTCTTAGTGCCTAAAGGTGGCCCAAGTGTAGCCGCCCATGATGCACTCACTTAAAGCTAAGGGGACCTTGGCTGTGATGAAATGCACCCTTATCTGCAGGTGCCAAGCATGAGCTCCTCCCCTCCAATCACCTCACACACTATCCAGACCCCAAAGGGCAAAGGTTTCCTTCTGGAGCAGCACTTGGCAACATTTCTTGCTGGGAACCCTTTGTTCAAACATAATCTCACATGAACTCCCTATTGACAGCCAGCTGAGTGGGGGTGAAGGACCCCTGCTCTCAATCCCAGTCTCAGGGGGGTCTGGGACTATAAAACATTGATGTGTTAGTGAACCGAACCAGGGAAGGGCTGGGTGCTACGTGCATGGCTGGGAGGGGTTCTGATGTCCTCTGCCTGAGAAGCCAGGGTGGAAATAGTCAGCACAAGCGTTTTTTAAGGGAAAGTTTATTTTGCCCATTTCTCTTGCTGTGCACTTCTGCTGCTCAGCTTCTCCTAGATTCTTCCTTAGAGCATAGGACTAGGTCAGCACTTTTATTTTCAGTATTGGGAAGATTTTCCCGACAGGAAGATCTGTAAAAAGAAAAAAAAAAATGGGACAGGATATCCGGGGAAGCAGAAAATTCTCTGTCACAGGAGGAGAGGAATTGGAGGCTAAATGACTTAGCTTGTGTGCGCATGTTTTCGCCCAGTTTGCAAGAACTGTGGGAGGTCACAGGGGAATGAGATTCACCCTCCAAACAGACCTGTCATCCTCCACCTTCCTCTCTGATGCTCATCTTCTGGCAGCACCTCGCTCACTTTCTGAATCCAGAACCAGCTGCCTCTGTTCTCCAGGAAAATGACCAGTAATGTGCACGGACTTCAGAGTGCGGGAGTGTATCAGCCACGGCTCTTCCACTGAGCCGGGCAGTGCTGGGCAGGTCTCACACTCCCAGTTTGTTTCTCATGCAGTGTTTCAGTGAGAGTTTGTGCACTTGCAGGAGAGTCTGCATGGGAGGGCCTGAGAAAGGGCCCGGAACACAGCAGGCGCCATTGGTGGAGCTAACAGCATCATCCAAGCAGCCAGAGGGCACGGGGCGGGGGACTCTGCTGCCTTCTCTCTCCAGCCACCTTTCTAATCCTTCCTCAGTTAAAGAGAAAGAGATTCATTTTAAACACTGACCCTGCAGGGCCTTTGTCAGGATTAACAGAATGTATGGAGAGAAAGGCATTTTACGGACCTAAGGCAGTTAGCAGAGCTTAATACATTTCTGCCCAGTTACCTACCACGCTCCGTGCTGGTCCAAGCCCTGTGTTAAATTGTCTACACTTGCCTTCCGCGTTCCAGCCACACAAGCTGGAAACTACCACTGCATTTATCTTACGGAGGTGGAAGAGAGGCTTGAAGCCCCAGCCTCCGTGCTCCACGTCCTCCGGGTGACAAGCAGTGCCACGCCGTTCCCTGTGCTCCGGCCACCATGCTCCACGTCCTCTGGGTGGCCGGCAATGCCCTCCGTGAGGTTCCTTCCTGACACCTCCCACATGAGGAATCCCATGACCGCTGGTCCCCTACAAAGGGACCCAGTAGGCAAAGCTCTTGCAAAAATGTCTGCCATAGAACAGACACAACAAATGTCAGTTCCTCTTTTCTGCTCTTTTCTAAACCTAGCTCCCATGACATGAATAGATTCTTAGCTCCAGCTGAGTCAGCGACTTGGCCTCCCAACCTTGCCTTTTCATTCCTATCTCTGAGTTTGTATGCATGCTCCTCCCCTCTTGTAAAATTCCTTCTGTTCCCCTCTTTCTGTGTACATCTTGTAGCTTCTTCATAGCCTGCCAATGCTTTCTCCCCAAGACACCAGGCCACTTCCACTCTATCTTGTTAAATGCTCCACTACTTTTAAGACTCTGCACTCTGCATAACTTCGCACTTCCCAGCTGCATCCCTGACACCTGTATTGTTTTAATTTTTCCTTCTGCTCTATTGTACAAAGTGCTTTCAAATCCACCATCTCCTTAATCCTGCAAAAGCCCTCGGAGACAGGAAGGCAAAGGATGGCAAGTTCACCCAACAGATAAGCAACTGAACCTCACAGTGCAGCCGACTTGCCCTGTGAAGAGGGTGTGGAAGGACAAGGATGCCAGACACAGTCCTCTGGCTCATGGCAAGCCCATTTACAAAACTCTGTCACAATAACCATTTCACGTGTTTCTTCTTCCCAAATATTCAAAGATAATATAGGTGTTAAAAATACAGCTTTGGGGATCTATCATCCTGTCTTCATTGGACCAACTCCAGGCTCCTTCACTCAGCTGCAGATGGACTCTGGGAAATTTGTTAACTCTTTCTAAGCCCCAACTTCTTCATCAATAAAACAGGGATGAATAACAGTGGCTTTTTCACGGGGCTGGAATAAGGAGTAAATGAAACAATGCACAGACAGATAGGACTCCCACTGGGCCCCTAGAAAATGCCTGGTGGGGCACCATGATCCCTGCTCATGTCATTCAACTCCCCTAATGCCACAGGACAATTGTCATCACCACCATCGCAGAGCACAGCATTTTGTACTAACTCCTTTCTGCATCTGTGTGCTGAGAACATTGTTGAGATGCTCACTCTGTTCTGGTGAGTGACACCTCATTAAGGCAATGGGAAACACAACAGCAATAGAACCCAAGGGCAGACACACACTCTTTTTTTTTGGAGAGACAGAGTCTTACTTTATTGCCCTCGGTAGAGTGCTGTGGCGTCACACAGCTCACAGCAACCTCCAACTCCTGGGCTTAGGCGATTCTCTTGCCTCAGCCTCCCAAGTAGCTGGAACTACAGGCGCCTGCTACAACGCCCAGCTATTTCTGCTTTGCAGTTCTGCCGAGGCTGTGTTTGAACCCGCCACCTTCAGTATATGGGGCCGGCGCCCTACTTGATGAGCCACAGGCGCTGCCCCAGACACACACTCTTGAAGACAGTGTCTTGGTGAAGAGTGGAAACAAAATTTCTTGGCCTCCTCCCTTCCTTGACCTTGAACCCTATTTCCACGTAGTCTATTCCATCATGGGGATGCTGTGATTGTCCCCACTTCTAATGAGGATGTTAGCGGGCGCACCTGCTCCGTGAGGAAGGAGGGCTTGTAGGCGCCGTCCGTGGACTTGTTCCCGGTGCCGCGCATGGACTTCATGTGGGAGACGGCCATGCGGAGGATGGTGAGCTTGTCCGGCTTCCGGGCCAGCGCGCTGCAGGTGGGCACCATGTCCGACAGCTCCGTGATGTACTGTGTCATCTTGTTCCGCCTACGCCTCTCAATCTCACTGTGGTTCTCTCTTCCCAGAAAGCACGAGATCAGGGGGCACAAAAAGAGAAGCATCAGGTTAGGGGTTACTATGAATGGGACAGAATGGCACACTGTGAACACCAAGTGACTAAGGACCAGGGTCAGCCACGAGAGCTGAGCACTCTGGATGGTGAGTCCACGCTGGGCAGAGCAGCTGTTCTGATGCGCTTACTTGCCTGTGTGTGGGGACACCAGGTTCTACAGTCTCCATCTCTAAATATATGTTGCAATCTTCTAATTACTCCCATGTACCGAAGGAAATTTTAATAAGCACGAGAGACTGAGACATGAGACAACATGCTTTCTCTGTGAACACGTGAATCTTCACGTAGACGTGCACCGCACGCAGGCACGGACACACACATGATACACACATAGAATGTGGTTATTGGCTGCTCGAATATACTGGTAATGCCACCAATTTACAAAAAAATGAACAAGACATTTTTTTAGGCCCAACACACTTTCTGCAACACACTAACGGAACAGGTGCACCCCTGGCTCAATAAACAATGAATAGCCATTTTTTTAAAAAAGCACAATGAGAAATCACTAATTTGATCTCTGATGTGTTAAGAGGAAAAACTCATAGAATGTTTCCACCTCAGGCTTGTCACCTTCAGGCTTGAAGGAGAGTCCCAGCCAACCCAGTTCAACAACTCTCAGACAAAGCTGTTATGTGGGATAGAAGAATTGTCTAAGAACATGTCGCCTGTCTGCTGCAGAATTCAGGGGTGCATTGGTGCTCAAAGAATGAGAGTGACGCTAACGAGAAAAGAACAGCATCCAGCAAGTCTGTCTCTAAACACTGCATGTGTTAATTAGCTTAACACCCCATCCTCCCAGTCTGGGGAACAGATGCACCAATCAGGCCTGATGCGTGCAGGTGGCACGTGCTGAGGGCCTCTGTGAACATGCGGACTGCATTGAGCTGAGCCATCCAGCAGGCCCCTTCCAGACACGGAGCGTGAGCTGGGCCCCACCAGGGTAGGGGCGGTAGGGAAACGATGAATGCCCAGATCCCATCCTCAGCCGGCAGGGGATTTAATTAGGAAGGTAAAACATACCCCTTACAGAGTAAAACCGAAAGGCAGAATAAGATTAAATATGCCAAAAGGCACTTCCCGAGTGGGAGGTAAAAACACAAGAGAGAGAGCAAGAGAGAAGAGGGGTGGCCCTGGGAGTGGAGGGTGAGACGTGGGCAGGAGAGGCTGGACCTGAGCTGTGGGCAGGTAGAGGAAGGAAGGATGATCTGGGGAGGGGTCACCAGGATCAAGGAAGGGCCTGGAATGGGGAAGAAGCGTTTGAGGGTAGTGAGGAAATAGGCCTAGACAGAGGGCAGCGTGGGTGCTGGAGGAGAGGGCCCAGGAGCTGGAGAGTTGGAACCTCGCCAGAAGCAAGGAGAAGGCTGCTGTGCAGCCAGGCTGCCAGCAGCCCCCGTGCTCGGGCCTCTGCAGTTGGCTTCTGGGAAGGGGTCCTGGGGGTGCAGAGAGGAGATGGAGGCTGAGACCACTCCAAGGGGAGCCCTGACCCCGGTGCTGCCCTCCCGCCCCCAGACGGCCCTGCAGCTGACTTATGGGATGGGCAGGGGGAAGACACCAGTCCCGCATTGATGCTCTTGCCCCAAGAAGCAGAGGCTCCTGGGCAGGGACGGATGCGCATACGTCCAGGAGAAATGGCTCTTGAGTAATCAGGTGCGGCTGGTCCAGGGAGGGGGGAAAATAGCCAAACAAGAAAGGGTGGGGCAGAGCAATCATGCAGAGAGGGAGAGTGAAGAAAGTGGGCACTCGGGGAGGGGCAAGGGGCCCAGAGACCCTGCCCTGGAGGAGGCACAGGAGTTCACCATTCCAGAGCAGGGAAAGTAGCAGTGACCCGCCCTGAACTGGGTCCTCCCCCGTGGCCTGTGCCTGTGTGCTCAGCCAGGAGCCTGTCTCATGTAAGCGCGGGCTGGCAGGGAAGGGAAAGCAGAAGCTGCTGCCTGGGGTTGCCGGGTGGGAAGACCAGGCAGGAACCCCTGTGTGCACCAGGCGGCCCCAGGACTCCAGGACTCCCGCCCTGCTGCTCTGTTGAGCACCCTGGAGGATGGACCTTCCTTTTCTCCACCTGTGCCACCTGAAGTCCAACTCTTCAGCATGACCCAGGTTCCCCCTTACCAGGCATCCACTCCCCTCCCTTAGTCCAACACCCCCCACTTTCCAGGACAGGCAGGTGATGCCTCCCTACTCACCTCTATTCAGCACACGCTGAACTGCCTCCTCCCTCCAACTATGCCTGTGCTAATGCTCTGGGGCCCTCCCCTTACCCATGCCCACTGCCCGCTGTGACCAGCACCTCCCTTCCCTGGGGGCTAATGGTCTCTCTCTGCCCCTCTGCTCCAGCCTCATCTCCCTCAGTCCCATTCTCACATTGTAGCCAGACTGGTGTTTCTCGAAATGTAAATCTGGCCCACCCCTTAAATTCCTTCCATGATGCCCTCACACCTACAGAGCCCAGTCGGCTCTCCTTCCAGCTGACCACCTGCCCCTCTCACTAAACCCAATTTATGCGACAAGGTGCATGAAGCAGAAGACATTAGAGGGCTGACTGATGGCGTTCACTAAACCCAATTCGTGCGACAAGGTGCAGAAGACCTTAGAGCAACTGTTTACGAACTGATGGTTTTCACCGCCTGGTCCAGCTGTGCTCCAACCATTTAACGTCTTATGAAACAAGAGAGAAAGAGTTCACAGCACGCTGTCAAAGGGATTGAGAGATGCCAGCCACCCAGCAACAAGATTCGATAAGGAAGCGACGTATGTACGTAGTTTCATTTTGAAGCTTCACGGTGGGGGGAGGGGGAAGGAAAAATACCACCTTGCGAAAACAAGAGGACACATTTCAAGGATCACGCTTGCTGGGCCGAGGCCACCATCCCCAGGGTGAGAGGGTGACTTGGAGTCTGCGCAGAGGGGCTGGAGGGACGGCCTGTGAGTTTGGCACCTGTAAGTTGCATAAGACCCACATGCTTGTCGCATCGATGAAGAAATCGTGTCCTACGCATACATGAGGCACCACAGTAATGAGAGCCGGGGACACAGGCAGAGCTGTCAGCTTCAGAGGGGCTTCTGTTGGGCCAGGAGGCCCCAGAGCTCGGTCCCCAGCACACAGCTGTGGAAAGCACGGCAGAGGCAGCAGGGCTGCTGACTGCATGTTAAGGTGTTTTTCCGCCAACTCTGCTCCAAGGGGGGCTCCCGTGTGTAATCACATCAGGAAGGTGTAAGCCTGTCTTCATTAAAATACGACAAAGGAGAATTTTACATTTCAGGACCATACGTGAACTCGGCAGATAGCAGCAGGTGCCCATCCGTACAGGTCTCCCGTGTCCCATGGGAATCACAGACCCAGCACAAGCAGACGGAGCGTGATAGCCCCACCCTGTGGCTCCCCTGTCATTGCAGACTTGGGACACCTGGAGCACACTGCCAGGTCTGGGAGGCACCATGCTGGGTCCTGGGACAGGGAACCCACAGACCGGCAGGGAAACAGGTGCTGACAAATCCCTGTGTGCTGGGGAGGACGCCGTGTGGTGGCAGAGTTCCCTGAGCAATGGGCAGGGGGACCCCGGCGTGCTGACACCTGCTGAGTGGGGCCACACAGCAAACCCAAGTACCATGTTGCCTCTCTGCTCACATCAGGGTGACCAGCTATGACTGCCTACAGTCAGCAGGTGCACTGACCTAGGATACCACCAGAGACATGGCCAGGCCACCTACAAGGTCATGGTCCTAACCTGAGAAGTCAGCATTCAGAACAATGCCACCAGCCCCTGCACCCGCTGCCAGCTTCCTGTCCACATGGACACACAGGACCGTTTGTAGAGCAGCCCAGCTGCGACGGCAGGACGGCCCCGGGATCACACTTCTCTACGAAGCCTCAGCTCCCATTTCTACCTCCCGAGCTCCGCGTGCCTCTCCAGACGCTGACAACAGACCTGCTCCCAAGAAGCACAGCCCTCCTCTCCTCACCGGGAGAAGCATGGCCAATGGCTGCGGCCCTCACAGGCATCAGGCTTGGGGACGGGTCTCATGTGAAAGGAGGTTTGTGTTCACGTCCTCAGGTCACATCGGACCTGGAAGACTGGTCACCAGGAGACTTTCCCTTTTCAGAACTCACTGAACAGACTGACCAGGCTTTCTCCCCACAATTCCTGATTCAGTGAAGGGCTTTAGCACTTCTCTTGCAAAAGAAGCATCAATCCCCTTCTCTTCCTGCTCTGGATTTCCCTCTGAGG
The DNA here is from genome assembly GCA_963574655.1 of Perodicticus potto. Classification (NCBI taxonomy): domain Eukaryota; kingdom Metazoa; phylum Chordata; class Mammalia; order Primates; family Lorisidae; genus Perodicticus; species Perodicticus potto. The sequence goes on from CAUYRH010002372.1 coordinate 19,690, forward strand.
ACTGAGCAGCCACAGGCAGAGAGTAGAAAGAGAACCTTTACTGAGGGACATACCACCTGGCCTTCAGTGTTGGCTGGGGGCCATCCAGAAAGAGAATGGCTGCCTCGGGGTCTACACGCGAGTCCCTTTCAGCAGTCAGCAGCCTCTGTGCGTGGCAGGCACAGACGGGCTCTGCTCCCCCACGCCCAGGAGGGAGGACTGTGTCTTGCTGGGCGTTGGAGGATCATGTCATGGCCAGCCCCCCTGGGCAGCACAGCAAGGGGTTGTAGGTAGTAAGGCCCTGAAGACGACAGGAAAGCCATTTGGGGAGCCCCATAGATAGGTGGTACACGGAGGTGTATTCAGTTAGGCACTTTTGTCAGCTTCTGTGGCTTCTCCAGGAAGGGCAAAGGATGCTTTCTCCATGGGAAGGCGGAAGGTGCAGCTGGTTTCTGCAAGGCCACAACACAGAGCCAGAGTGTCCAGGCTGAACACGGGCTGGCCCAGAACACAGAGGGACAGAGTCTGGAGAGCCCAGATCCTCCTGAGAGCAGGCCCAGGTCCACGCCTCTGATAATCCTCCTTCTCAGGGGGACACACATCCCAGCTGCTCTTGTATCAGCTTGCAGCTTAGCATGAGCTCTCGCCCTCACAAGCACCTATAGGGAAAATGGCTCCTCTCGCTACAGAAGAGGAATACGGGGCCTTGGAGCAGGCCGGCCTGACACCTGATGTGTCTCTCCCCTCCTCTGTCTGGCAGAGCGCTAACTGGGACTATGTTCAAGCTAGAATGCCCAGAGAGGCTGGGTTTGGGGGATATTGAAGACTTTATAGGGGAAGAAAATGCCTGGCAGCTTCCAAAGAGACACAGCTCAGGACTACTTATGATTCTAGAAATGATTTCCTCCTCTCTCTCTTCAAGAAACTCTAGTGTTATGTGGGCACTATCATTTCAAATCAAGGTTAATCTGTCCGGCAGACAAGGGGGCCGGTAGCTAAACACGGGAAGAAAGGCGTCAAATGCAGGTCCATCATATCCTGTATGAAGAAATCACCAATCCTCCTTAAAAAACGTTGCATCCCAGTGTGTTCTAACCCTAACCCTAACCCATGGGAAGGACATGGGATTCGGCAGCGCAAGAGCTCCCCAGCTTACGTGTGAGACTTCAGCGGTTCATCAGAACTGAGACTGTGCGGGCAGGGAGAAGATTGCAAAGTCTGGAAGTGCTCATCTTGGGAATTTGCTCTCAAGTGTCCTAAAGGCTCGGCTGAATCTTTTCCTGCTTTAAGGAGACCTCGCGTGGACCATCCAGTGTGGCCCACACACGGTGACTGATAAGATCGGGTCAAACAAAAAGGGCTAGTAACCAGAATCTACAGGGAACTCCAGAGAAACAACTAGAAAAGAGCAAACGGCCCAATGAATCATTGGACAAGAGGCACGAACAGAACTTCTCTGAAGACAGAAAAATGGCCAACACAGACATGAAAAAAATGCTCATTGTCTCTAAGTGTCAGAGAAATGCAACTCAAGACCAGCTGGCGAAACCTCCCAACAGGGAGAACAGCCCACACCACAAAGGCCCAAAGCCGCAGGTGCTGGTGGGGGTGTGGAGAGAGGGGTATGCTTATGCACTGCTGATGGGACTCCAAACTAATGCAGCCTTTTTGGAAAGACGTACAGAGAGTCCTCAAAGAGCTAAAGGGAGACATTCCATTTGATCCCACAATCCTATTACTAGGCATCTACCCAAAAGGAAAAAAATCATTTTAACCATAAGGACACTTGCACTAGAATGTTTATAGCAGCTCAATTCACAACCACAAAGATGTGGAAACAACCCAAGTATCGGTCAACCCATCAACCCATGAATGGATTAATAAACTGTGGTATATGTGTACCACGGAATACTATTCAGCCATAAAAAGATAAAGACTTTATATCTTTTGTATTTAGCTGGTTGCATCTGGAGAACATCCTCCTAAGTCAAGAATTTCCAAAATGGAAAAACAAGCATCCCTGTACATTAAACATTAATTTTTACTTCGACTTGTTAGTCTGTTGCTTAGGATACAGGATACTGCATCCTCGTTTATAAGCGAATTATGTTTGTAATTTCCCCTTTATAATAATATAGTTTTTCCAATTCTAATATCAGGAATATTCAGATTAAGTAGAATGATTTTGAAGTATTTCTTCTTTTTCTATTGTTTATAAGATTTGGCATCATCTGTTTTTTGAAATTATCTTTTATTTTTATTTATAAATACTGGTTGTCTATTTTTTGAGACTTTAAAAATAATAATAGGTTAACTGATGACTCCATACTGGACCTCAGAGTCAAAGCATTCTATAATAGACATACTCTTATCTGACAATGTGAATGTTACTTTCTTGGCATTACTATTTCATTTATTTATTTATTGTTGGGGATTCATTGAGGGTACAAGAAACCAGTTTGCATTACTATTAATATTAGTGCTTTATACTTCATTGCAGCAATCGCCTGATTTCTTTTCTAAATGTATTTATCTTTGTTCTTTACGAGGTTTTTGTTTCTAGTCCTTATCTTAAACATTGTTACTGCTGTTAAATGTTAAGCCTTTTTAATTTTGTGAAGGCAAAAAGTGGAACCCTAATAAACACATGTATTTGCAAAAAAAAAAAAAGAACAAGCATCCCATGTACTCAATGGTAATTGTAAACTAGTAGATAAACAAATACAGTTCCACATGAGGGGAAATACAATTTTTTTTTTTTTTTTGAGACAGAACCTCAAGCTATCACCCTGGATAGAGTGCCGTGGCATCACAGCTCACAGCAACCTCCAATTCCTGGGCTCAAGCGAGTCTCTTGCCTCTGCCTCCCAAGTATCTGGGACTACAGGCGCCCACCACAACGCCCGGCCGTTTTTGGTTGCAGCCGTCATTGTTGTTTGGCAGGCCCGGGCTGGATTTGAACCCGCCAGCTCAGGTGTACGTGGCTGGCGCCTTAGCCCGCTGAGCCACAGGCGCTGAGCCAGGGGGGGAAATACAATTAAATTCATGAAGGGAGGGAAAAGGCTCAGTAAGCTCTCACCTAATGGGTACAAAGTAGAGGTGTATGGCATACCTCCTAGGTTCAAATACAAATTGGACTTTACCTAACAAATGCAAATAATGCAACCTTATATATTAATTTGAAATTTTTTAAAAAGGATAATCTTTGCTGCCCCTGGTCATCCTTTCCACCTCAGAAATGCTTCAAGCATCTTTCTGCTCAGAAACCAAGTAACTAGCTCTCTAAGCTAAGATGTGAAAATTAAGAATTCTAGGGACCCACAATACTCATTTTTATTTTTTATTTTTGTTGCTGGGAAAGACCTCTGTGAGACACTCCCACCTTGCATAGTTTCCATATCAACAAGATTTTGATCGTCACACCTATACTCAAAACAGGAAAAACTAAGACCACAACATCACTACAACCTAAGAAGCCAGGAAAAAAATGCCTGCAAGTTTAAATACCACATAAAACCAGGAGGGAGGTATCAACACGGGCATGATGAAAACAAAATCCTGGGAAGGATTTCCTATCACAACTATCCTTACTTTTAGGTAATTAAAGAGGTTCATTGGTTAAACCCCACAGCTGATGCAACTGGGGCCCCAACCTCACCAAGAGCTAGCCAAGCAGAGGTCACTCAGAGCCATTCACGCAGGCCGGCGAGGGCTTGCCCGCCCACTGACAAGGGCTTCTAAGCCCAGGCTCCCAGGATGTTCCAAGCAATGGGGCAGAGTCCACATAACAGATGTGAGAACTCCTTGGAAGCTCCCTGGGTCTTTTGATAAAGGGCAAGGAATGGGTCTAAACAGGACCAAAATCAGGCTGTTGACATGCAATGGCAAGAATGAAAGTTTGGGAGGGAATCCTCAGTTGTTCCTAGGTTATAATCCTACATTAAAAGGGTATTTGCATTAGGTATGTTTCCACTCCTCTGTTGTAATGAAACGTCTCTCTCTCTCTCTCTCTCTCACACACACACACACACACACACACACACACACACACGTCTGCCTGGTGAGTGACTTAGACCCTGCTGATGTCAGCTCTAGGGTGTTAGCTGTCCCCCTATGAATCAATATTCAAGATGTTGCTATGCACTGGTGGCGGCTGACCTTGCAGAAAGGCTCAGGAACAGGAGTCCTGGGGCTCCCTAGAAAGTGCACTGCCCCCTGGGGCTGTTAGAGCAGGGGGATGGCTCAGGGCAATATGGTCTCCAGGTTCTCTTTGAGTGTGGGGCTGGGGGACATGCTGGGCAGAGTGGTCATCTGCCTCCCAGGCAGACCGAGGACTTCCAGGCAGTGACAGGCTGTGCTGGCCCTTCTGGAGAAGGGGGTGGCTCCCCAGCCAAGGGCCAGGGAGATCACTGGCGCAGAAACACTTTCTGGTGTGTAATCAAAATCAGTTTTCCCAGAGATGGAGGCTTCATCACCACCTGTGCTAGAATCGGGGACTTGACAACTGCAATTCCCAGAGGCGGGAGTGAGGTTGTGCCAGGCACCCTTGGGGTGGGGGTGCTCCTTCCTGGAAGGGAGGAAGGGTTAGCCCTGTGGCCTTGCCCCCTCCTTCCTGCCTCTGACGTTCACGCCTGTCTCCACCACCCTCAGCGCTTTCATCACCGTCACCGCCGGCTGCCCACACAGGCGCTGAGCACCCAGCCCCCCACAGCTCAGCGTGGGGCCTGCACACCCCACCTGCGTCCCCACTGGCTCCTCTCCCATGACCTCAGCCAGCATCTCCCATGCTGACCACTTCCCCTTATCTGAACACACCTTCCTACTTCTCCAGCCTTCTCAGACTCACACACAGTGGGGCCTGCTCTCTGACCACACTCCCACTTCCTTCCTCTCCACTTATCCACTCCTGTCCTCCCTGCCTTTGGCTCCTTCTATTCCCCGTGCAGCTGGACCTAACCTTGGCCTCTTCCATGCCCCCCTCGTCAGTATCTGAGCCTCCTCAGCCCTGTCCCTCGGTGCAGCGGCCTTAATGCGCCAATCATGGTCCATGAAGAGTCTGCGTTCTCCTGCATCCAACCAGCAGGCGCTGCTGGGGGGACACTGTGCTGTAGTACAGACAGGTGCCCCCTTACACTCGGGAGCCACGGTGTGAAATGGGGGCTAAGGACTTTGCATTTCTGCCTTCAGGGGGCCCGCTCTGAACCCAACCCAGGGCACCTTCCCTCCCAAGGACGCTTACTGCCCATGGTCTCATTTCCTGCTCATAGGAGAGTAGACGCCGTCGGGATCCCCCCTAGCTGCTAGCTGCACCTGCAGCTCCTTCCCTTCACCTGGGCAGAGTGGTCCTCTTGGTGGTCTGGATCTGCCCTCCCTGCCCCGCCCCTCCTCCCTCCTGAACCATTCAAGTCTCTGGTCACCCTCATGCCTTCCCCTCCTCAGGTAGATGGGCTCACGGCCTTTCTGTCCTTACAAAGCACCCCCTTTCTGAGCATCAAATGCCCCTCCTGTTTGGTCACACCAAATTGCTCAGAGCCGTTCCCACTGACCTTCCTTCCCACAGCTCCCGGTCAGTCCTCAGCTCCCTGCAGTTCAAGTTCTGCCCCCACCTGCTCCCGACACTGTGCAGAAGGAGGGAACCTCCAACGACAGCAGAGCCGGGTTCGGCGTGTCACCGTTCCCAAAGAGGTAGAGGAGAGACCACCGTGGTAAAGGGGGCCTGAGAGCCTTTCCGGCCCTGAAAGGCAGGTGCTGGAGTGTGCAGGAGCAGGTGTGTGCACATTAATGTGTGTGTGTGTGCACCTGAGATCAGGTAGTACAGCAGCTGCGTGCCTGCGGCTTTGTGGGGGGCCTGGCTATGACAGGTAGAAACCACACCAAATCAGCTACTTCACTCCTATGGGAAGTCTCACAATAGGCAGGACCTTCGAATTTGGGACCTTCCTGGTGCCCCTCAAGAAAAGGTGGGAAAGCTGGCTGCATAAACATGAAGGGACAGAAATCACAGCACAGCACCCTGCCCAGTTTTGAGTCAGCACACACAGTGGGCTCTGGCCCATAGCACGGCCCCCCTCACTTCCAGGCCCACACCTGGAAGGGTCCTCTGGACTGTTTGTAAGAAGAGAGTCAGAAACAAGAGAGGCCCTGAGTGTCCCTGCCAGCCCTGGAGGGGCATGGCCCCCGGGAGACTCTCCACCTTGCCCTGGGCACCAGCTCTGGCCACCGCCAGATGGAGGGCTGAGCATGGACTCAGGGCCTCTCCCACAACCCTGAGCAGCTCAGACACACCCAGAGGCCCAGCCTCCATCCTGCTGTGAGGGAGTCGAGTGGCCGTGGGGGTCTTACAAACCCAGCCCTGTAAGCAGCAGTGCATGTTGGAAGCACATCACTATTTTTGTTTTTTTCTTTTTGTTTTTGCAGTTTTGGGCTGGGGCCGGGTTTGAACCCACCACCTCCAGCATATGGAGCCGGTGCCCTACTCCTTTGAAGCACAGGCGCCGCCCGGCACATCACTATTTCTGACATGGAGGGGAAGACAGGTGGTTCATGGGAGCCCAGGTTTGAGCTCCAGCTATGTTGAAACTGATTCACTGACGGGCTCCTGAGCCAGTTAGTTCTGGAGTTCCTGTTTCTGTTTCTGAATGACTCGGCCCAATACGACAAGCTCTCTGTATCCCTGCACTGTGATTTCATCACCGACACAGATCTGTGTCACACTAATGTCACCTCCCTTCTCTCTTCCTCTCTATGTTCCCAGACCCCAGGAATGGTCCTTTCCCAAGGTCAGCAGGGCGGAATGTTATCTCAAGGGGAATTTGGGCAGGAAGAGTCAAAGTCATTGTTTACTCACAAAGGGAGGCGGGGGGAGGGGGATTCACGTCCTTTTCCCCAGGCTTAGCTCCGTTTCAGGGGCAAAGGACTGCCTGCTATTAAAATGTATCCAGATCTGATGCAGATGAGGAGGGGAAGGAACGCTTTTACTCTGCTGGGGGGACTGCAAACTAACATAACTTCTATGGAAGGAAGTGCGGGGAGTCCTTAAAGAGCTAAAGGGGGACTTCCACTTGATCCAGCAACCCCATTACTAGGCATCTACCGGAAGAAAAACAATCCTTTTATCATAAGGACACTTGCACTCGAATGTTTATAGCAGCTCATTTCACAATCACAAAGATGTGGAAGCAACCCAAGTACCCGTCGACCCATCAACCCAGGAATGGATTAATAAACTGTGGTATTATGTGTACCGTGGAGTACTATTCAGCCATAAAAAGATGGAGACTTTACAGCTTTTGTATTTACCTGGGTGGAGTTGCAGAATTAAATGCTTCCATTCTTATGATATTTTACTAAGCATTCATCTTAGTAAAATATCGTAAGAATGGAATTGCAAGTTGAAACCAATAGAAAAACAGCTACATGCCCACAGGAGAGAAAAGCACAGTTATATTCAAGTGCAGGGGAGGGGAGTGGGGGAGAAGGGAAGGGGGGAGGAGAGACGGATCGGTAAGCTCTGACCTAATTTGCACAATGTGAGGGTATACAGCACACCCCTGGGGTGAAAGGCTCAACTACAATTTGGACTTTACCTTAGAAACGCAAACAATGAAACCTACACATTTGTACCCTCATATTAATCTGAAATAAAATAAATAAAACGTATCCTAAGAAATGAGTGGATGGCCGGGCTGGGGTCTGTCTGCACTGAGGGGAAAACAGTAGGTGCTTCCATTGTGGAAACTGTCTTATTTTAACCAGAAACTCCAAAAGCATCAGAACATTTTTCATCTGCTCTCCACTGCTTCACACAGAGGTGAGGATGCAGGATGGAAGGAAAAGTTCTCAGGAAGAAAGTGTCTAGAATGACCAGAGGTTTCCTGTGGACCCGGAGACTCCGGGAATCCCTGGAAAGTAACGTCCCTCTCAGACTGGCAGGAACGTGAGCTCAGCTCACAACCACAACTTGGTCTGTGAAAGGAACCACAGTCATATGGGCCCCGGGCTCAATACAAACTCTGTTCTTCTAAAACCTGTTTTAAAACATCTGAGGCTGTCACTTCAAGCTGTGGACCATGGACACAGGAGAAAAGTAGCCACCACCTGCGGGACACTTTCGAGCACAGCAACCCGTAAGACCTAGGAAAGCCTGGACACTTGGCTGCCTGGGAGGAGGTCAGGGCAGGCCCTTCCATAAGCAAATTGGGTCCAGACAGGAATTTTGCTAAGAATGATAGAAATATCTGTGCCTTGCTCTCAACTCTGCCAAACTTCCTACCGTACTTTAAACAAACAAACAAACAAATAAACAAAAAACAAATTCGGGGCTGGGTCTTTCTCCTTCATGTATGTAACAGACATAACACTTCACATACGTAACATGAGTAGCTCCCTGGGCACCCACAATCTGCACCCTTTCTGTGAGGGGTCTGTGCTCAGGGCAGAGCTAACGGAGCAGTCGTGGGGCCACTAAGGAACACAGTTATTACCAACTTAAAACCAAGTTTTCTATCCTGACTCCAGAACAAGGCCACCCAGGTTTCTCCTATTTCTCTTTATTTTCCATGGTAGAAAAAAAGGGACTTATCTTGATAGCTTTTTCTAAACTTGAACTCTAGAGCTGTCTTTTCCAAAGGAACCATTAAAATTGGCAGTCACTGCTTAACTCAAAAAGCAGAATTAAAAATTTGTTACTTAACTTTTGATCATCTGGGCTGGGATATGGCAAGGCCGCAAATAGCTAGCTGACACTGGGATTAATAGACATTAAATCCCTGTCTATTTTAATAAAGTCACTACTGGCTACTGGCTTCTTTAAATCTAAGGAAAGTGAAATAAACTTACCTTGAAAATTTACTGGGGCCTTCACCATCTTCATCATCAAAGTCCATTCTGAAAAGTCAAGATTACGAGTGAGCATTGATTACAGGTAGAACATTTTAACTGGTAATAACACGGGCAGCTGGAACAAGGGGAGCCTTATTCAATAGGACTGTTGCCATTGCGACAGGCAACGTCTTCACTCAGCCATCAAACAGGTTCAAGACAGGAAGAGGCAAAATGAAAGGTCTTTGGTAGGAGCACCACTGCTCACCCAATTGGAAATGTCTGAGTGTCAATTTGTCCCCACCAGAACTCAGTCCCCTCCAGCCCTCTTTAGAACTCCAGCTGCTGGTTAACTGCTGGGCTGTGGGCTGGAAAGGTCAACTTTTCTTGTCCCCCCTGACTTTGGGGATACATCTAGTCCGCATTGAGACTTCCTTTTTTTTTTTTTACTTTATTTGATAGTATTGACTAAAAACACTCAAGGGGCTATGAAAACCTAGCAAGTTTGAAGGGCAGTCAGAGGATCACAAAGCAAAGAAAATGTACTACTGGTTGTGCTATTTGAGAACTTGGCTGATCTTAAAGAGTTCAAATAAAATGGACATTTAAAGTCACCATCCTCTTAAGTCCAGAAGTGCCCCTCCCCCCCCAATGAATGTTGAGAGAAAAAATGGTTGTTTGGGGCCTGAGCTCCTCAAACTGGTTTTCCGCTCATCAAATAATTATTCAGATTCCCCCATTACTGGTCCTCTCAATGGAAACGTAAAACAAAAGTCTTGGTACATGCTTGTTTGACCATTAATAATATCCTAAACACTTCTCAAAAAAATCAAATCTCTCTTATGCCAATTAATATTGTCCCTGTCCAGAGGGGGAACTTAATTGGCATCGAGCAGACTCAGCAAAAGAAGAACTACTACAGATGTCCGTGGCTCTCCTGGACGTCCAGGGTGAGTGGGGCTCTGTGGCCACAGAGTCTCAGAGCCCCTGTGTGTTCCCAGCAGGCCTGGCGGACTGGAGAAGGCAGAGTTCCCGGACTGAGAAATTCCTTCTCTGAGCAGATCAATATAAGAATAGACTGTGTGTATTAAAAGAGCACAGCTACAGATGCCAGAGCTGTTGGCCTCACTGGGAAGGTGAGCCCCACATCTCAGGCTCTAGGGGCAGGGCCTCAGTGGCTAAGGGGTGACCCAGGAAGGCACAGGCCACCCAGGCTACCGGGAATTAAGTACATTGCTCAGGACGAGCCAGCTTTGCACAAGCACATACAAGAAGCCCCTCAGGAGAGATGTCACATTCTCTAGGCTTCAGGGGGACTAGGGATAAGGCAGAAGGCGCAAAGGAGTTATTTTCTTCTTAAAATAAGTTTCTTTGTTTTGTTTTATGTACCGTGCAGCCAGAGTTCCGATCTGGGAGTTATTTTATTCGGAATGACTTGATGGGATCCCCTCCCATTTGGAATCCCTGGTTCTCAGGAATAAGGGCTGTATTAAGAATAAAAGAACGAAAGGAATTAGCTAATTGGAAAAGATGATGGTAATGACAACAGAAATATCTACGCACAAAGAGAAGGGGAGGTGAGGACGGAAAGTGATAAGAAAAGGAAGGTACAGTTAAAAGATCACACAGCCCACAAGGAGCACAGGACACGCACCCCCCCCAACGCAGTTCAGGAGACCAGGCACCAGGCAGGACGGCAGAGCTGTCGATGTTGTGGACAAGTGGGAGTCCAATGCAAGACTTTCTAAATGAAGCAAAGCCACCAATATTCAGCATAATTACTAAGCCATTACCTCACCTTTCCTGAAAATTACATCTGGGAGACAACCACCCAAAATACTGGGATCAAATTCACCGGCTGCTCTGCACAGCCGCAGAGCCACACTGCCACCCAGTGTTCATCATGGGGAAGAGCGATTTTGCCGTCCGCATGAAGGTTACTTAACAGGCAAAAAACATTCCAGTGTTAAGAAAAAGAAGGACTCTCAAAATTCAGAAAAATTCAGGCAAGCATGTAGCAAAACTGCATGTGGGTGTGAGATATACCGTTATCTTTAAAATTCCCTTTTGCTCCCGTTGATACAAGTGCGACCATCAGTTTCCTGCAAAAAGTAATATATTAGTCCTCCTTCCTTAGCCTGCAAAAGATCTTTAGGGGTGTTTAGGGTAACAGCCTAACCTCAGCTTGCAAAGATCTTTGGGTGTGTTTAGGGTAACAGCCTCACCTCAGCTTGCAAAAGATCTTTGGGGGTGTTTAGGGTAACAGCCACCTGGATTTTCCCAGGACTGGGGATTCATGGGGTCCGTGAGTTCAGTGCTAAAGTGGGGGGCATTCCAGGTAAACCAGGATGGGCGGTCATCCTGGTTTAATTTGGCTCTAGTTCTTTACCCAGCCCTTTGTGGAGCAGACAAATGGAGACATAGGCCCTGTGGCAAAGTTTCCTGCTTTGGCTGGGGGTATAAAAAGGGATGGCACCGCTCTCCATGGGAACTCGGAAGCTAGGGTCTGTCCAGGAAAAATCAGGGACCAAGAAACTGTGCTTCTATCCATACATATGTGTGTAGAGAGCAGATCTAGTGATTCAAAAAAGCATAAAGTAGGGGTGAACTCAGGAGATAAATCAGGGTGCAAACTTGTACAAATTCTCAGGATAACTCAACCCACCACCACATAGTCTCACCAGCTCATCAGCCACTCCTGAGGACACAAAGGATCTTCCAGAGCCACACCTGCCAAGACCCTGCTTTGGGACTGTCACCACTTCAAATTCTCTACTTCAAACAGGAGTCCCATAAGCCATGCTTATTTCTCCTACTGTAAAAAGGCCTCCGCAAATCATCCTTTGTTTTACATCTTTTGTGTGTCTCTATTATACTGCAGCATCTGGATGATAAAGGAGAGAAATCAAAATATGACTTTCGAGTCCATTTGTGTTCACTTTGAAGAACTCGGCACAATGAACGGATGACAGAGAGCGTGCTAATGGGGGGCCAACATGCGCCTCGCCTCACTGTCATGCCTGCCGCGGCACAAAGCCACGACTGGCATTTCTAAACTTGCAGTTAGTGAAGAGTGAGCGGTGTCAATCTCCCGAACAGTGATTCTGTAATAATAATAATGCATCATCCTCACACAGAATTCACTTATGCTTTCGTGACAAAAGATGAAAAGGCTGGTCCAGCAGTGGAGGCAAAACTTCTGCTAACAAGGATGCTGGAAAAGGTTCTTCCAAAGAGGCACGGTGATGCCAGGGCATACAGCTCACCAAGAGAAACATCTGCATATGGAAATACACCTTTAATCGGACCACACTCCACCAGCTCACAGGGTTGCATGAGAGGGAAACGCTGGTCTGTTGACTGAATATGATTTAAAAGCAGTTCTCCCCCCAGTGATGCTGTTTTAGAAGCCCAGCATTAAGGCTCCAAGGCAGAGGGAAGGAAGCAACGTCCTGCCTCCATCCCCAGCAAGGACAGCTCTGGGGCACAGACCCTGACTAATCCCCACTGCTTCCTCTTAACCGAGCTAGCCCATGGAAGCCCCCCAATCTTTCACCACACTGTCCCTGATATCAGAGGGTTACTGCAAAAGGGCCTTTCAGGAGACTTGATTCAGCTCCTTTCTCCCACACATGTGGAATCACTTTTGAAAGAATCTGGAACTTCTGAACCTTCACCTTGTGTCCCAGTTGCTGGGAGAGCACACGGCTTGCTGAGACTCTGCAGAGGGCAGTCAGGGAAGTGGGGGTGGGGGGAAGCTCAGTAGGGAACCCCTAGTGCTGGGCCAGGCAGGCGGCCAGGAGTGTCCAGAACCCAGCAGGCAACAGTAGGGTGGGAAGGGCATTGATCCTGGGAATTTGGGACACTTTCCTCCAAAACAATCAGATCAGAGTGGGAGACCTAGGCAAGGCCTCCATGGTGGGAGGAAGGCCTGTGCCTAGGCTGATCTTCCTTTCCCACCAGCCCGGTTCCCCATCCCCCTTCTTTTCCCTCTCTCCCTGTGTCTCTCCTACCATGTCCCACATCCTCAGAGGGAAATGGAAGGCAGAAAAACACCTTGGCACAGTGATGGGGACAGCGGTGGTAAATGCACCCCATGGCATGGAGGCAGGGCCTTACCATGGGGTTACCTGCATTTGGTGAACATGACTTCCACCAGGGCCTCCTTGAACTTAGCTAAGTGTTCAGGCTGTGGCTGCAGTCAGCAGAGCATGTAAAAACTTCAGATGCAAGAATTACCATGGAAACAGCTCTGTAAAAACGGAGGTTTCTTTGCATAGACACCAGATAAATCTCTAAGTCATTGAAGCCTGGCAAATGAAATGGTGGCTTGTGCTGGCCCCTTCCCTCTGACAAGGAAAGGGAAGCAGCACAAGGCCTGGAGAGGGAGGATCACCCAGGCACCCCAGAGAGGTCAAGCACAGGGTCTCGCCCTCATCCTGCTGGTCAGCTGGTGATGATCAGCAGCTGTTGTTCACCCCCCTGCACCTCTCATTTCTCTCCTTGATGTGCTTCTTTCTCCCTTGGCTCTGAGTAGGACACCAGCTCACCCTCGGCCTGCTCAGGTCCACTTCTGCCTCCCATGTCACTCTGAGTGTGTGTGACCCAGGACAAAAGGGACAGAGATGCAAGGTTTCTGCAGAAATGACCTGAGTCCCCAGCTCAGGACGCAGCCAGAAACCGGGGTCTGGACACTGTTTAGGGTCAGGAACACAGAGGCCAAGGAGGGGAGCAGCCCTACGGGAGGGGAAGAGGAAACCGCTGCAGAGGCTCGAAGAGGGTCCTGCAAATACTGAGCTGGGCCTGAGCATCTCTCCTGACCTTGACCCTGACTCGGCCAGCTCCCTCATCAGAGTCCTGTGCTGGATCCTCTGGAAAAGGACTTCCCTAGGGAAATGCAAGTTAGAGCACATAGTTTTTTAAAGTAATTCTTAAAGGCCTGGAATGTTTTTTTAAAGGATAAGTTGATATGTTGACACCATGTACCTTCTGTTAGCAACCCAGGCTTCTGGGCTGAACCTAGCAGCTAGTTAAGAAGAATGGCTGGTTGAAATAGGACAGCTGTGTCTGCAGTAAGCCCCTTGGCAGCCACACCATTTATCAGTCTGTCTGAGAGCGCTGCCCCAGGCACCAGCTCATTACAGCTCTGCAGGCCCCTCTGTACAGGCAGCTGCAGGTGGAGACTAGGCATCAGCACTAGCCCAGCAAGTGTGCTGAATCAAGGCAAAGCTGGGCGCTCTAGCTGTTTGTCAGCCCATTTAACCCTCGCGGTAATCATACACATCTCAGGCCTCCTTCAAAGGCCAAACTACACACAACAGTCTGTTTCACAACCTAAAATGACGATGCTGGACATGTTTCTACAGGGTTCCCTTCACAACAGACCTGCCAAGACGCTGTCTGCCTCCCGCGCACCCCACCTCCGCCCCTTCACATCACATTGGACCTCTTAAAAAATGGGCCTCGCACTTTACCTCTTTTGTGTTTACATAGATGGAGCTAGAACATATTCTTCTTAGCAAAGTATCTCAAGAATGGAAGAAAAAGTATCCAATGTACTCAGCCCTACTATGAAGCTAATCTATAGCTTTCATATGAAGGCTAAAACCAAGTTAATAGCACAAGAAATGGGGAAAGGGGCAAGGGAGGGGAGGGGAGGGGGGAAGATGGGTGGAAGGAGGGTGATTGGTGGGATCACGCTTACGGTGCATCTTACA